>PHNY01137103.1:5350-16383 GCA_003724115.2 Anethum foeniculum
ATGTTGGAATATATATTTATATTATTATATTAAAGGTATTTTTGGAATTCTAGCTTATATTGATTTCCTATATAAGCCGAGACATGTATTATAAACTTCAAGTTGATTATAATAAAGTTTTATGTTTCTCTTCTATCTCTAAAGTTATCAAGTCTATCTTTAACAGTGTAAACTTTTCAGAAGGGCAAGTACTTCTCATTGGATTATTCAGTGGGAAGTTCCAAAGTTCTTTGGATACTGTCTTAGATTGGTGCCTTTTAAGATAAAGACACGTGACTGGGACATTTCAAGTTGCCCACATATGACCACAACCCCCACCTAAATTTAAAAATAACAACAGTACCGACACAAAAAGTGGGAAGTTGCAGTACGTTATACCTCTATATTACTGTCCAATTTTACTGTAACTTAAGCCTCTCTCATCAAATTCCTAATCGAATGATACATTTTACGAAAGAATCTCCGATCACTAGTGTGGAACAGTACCTTTAAAGTTCTGCATCAAGCTTACCTATGTAAAGTTCTATTATCTGCCAAAGCTAATTAGGATAAGATGGAACAAGATTTCATAAAACAAATTTTTAAAAGCATCAGCTAGTATTTTGATCTTTAAACCACAAACATCTAGAAATAGCATATCATTGGATGAGAATAAGGATGGCATTCATGCTTACTACACTTCAGTGATAAAAATTACCAGAAGGAAACCATATTGCGAACTTTAGGTGCAGTAGGCATGTCCATAAACAACGAATTTGAGAAGAAAGACATGCGTCTTCTAGCTTCTAAATTAGATGGGACATCCATGGCTGATTCCTTCACAGTAAGTAATAGGTGGAGCCTCCTAATCTGCATATGACATGCATGGAATATGTCAACGGAAACACTTTTTTAAAATAGTAGATATATTCTGATCTGTTTTTTTTAATATGATAACCCTACAACAATTGTACGGACAATTATTCGGAAACCAATCATAAGGGTCCTACTGCAGCAACTGGTATAGACATTGTAAGTTTACTTTAATGCGCAAGATAATAAATATAGATAAGATATCAATGTGATACGAAGATAAAAAATTCATTGCAACGACTATAATACACATATAGGCAGAAAACTCAAAGAATATGCTTGCCCCCGTGTCAGGGGATTCTGGTCCTTCAACCTCTGTCCTTTTGGCTCTATAAAAAAGCCATAAACCCTCCCCACAAGGTTGTTGCACAACATAACCAGGCCAGGACACAATTCGGATCCACTCAAAATTTCTCAACATGATTAATCAAATAGAAACTCGTAGTCCTGATTATAAGCAGGATTATAAAATAATTATTAGCAAGATATAAAACATGTGCTGATTACAAAATAGTGTTTAATTATATATTCTTGACGAGCTGGAAGAGTTGTTAGAAAAGCAACCTCCAAATTTTAATTTAACAACAAAATGATAATTGTACAAATAATTAAACAAGAATATGCAAAACTCGCTAGTATCATGGCATCTGGAGTGAGTGTGATTCTAGAGCACTGGGGATTTGGAGAAAAGTACTTAACTTCAATGTTGCTTAGAGATAGAATAATTGTTCTTGGTCACCTCACAAATTTTGTCAAAAGAGTGTCTAATGTTGGTCTATTTGAAATGGGTGGCTATACGTCATCTTATTTTCACAAACCCATCTACATATCAAGTCTCTTCTCTTCTCTAAATACACATTCTTGTACGATCCAAAGATTAAAATAGATAAGAAATAAGCTATGGGATATGAAAACATCAAAGAAAGATTAATCGACAAAGACTCTTACTTTCTCCATCCAAGCTTCTGTTTCCTTGGTAACCGGAAAATTGAGCTTACCAAAAAACTGATGTTGTTTACTGAGAGGTTTCATTCCCTCATCGCCAGGATATGATCCACCATGGCTTGATTCTACCAAACTATATATTATGAAAAGATTAGGCAACAACAACTTAACTAAGCAAGGTAACTGATTTCACATATACCTAGAAATTAATTCCTCCACTATGATATCACTGGTCACGACCTCAAGCATGTTCAGTAACACAATGACGATTTTATCCTTGTCATCTTTATTGTTTTCTTTCTATAGAACACAAGAATTTAGTTAAAATTATACATATATGTAAATAATAGAAATTGCAAAGTAAAATTTAATAGGTATTTACCAAAAACTCAAGAAGTCCAATGAGTTGCTCACAGAGGCTAGGGAGAGCGCTGATATTCAACTTACTCATCACATCATCATTTTGTATATGATGATCAACCTTGGAAAAAATCTCCTCTAGTACTCTGGATATATTCAGGTCAACCATAATATAAATAGAACACTGCAATCAATACTTTCGGATATATATTAGATAGTAATAACTTACATTTGTTCGCGCTCCCCCAAAACTAAAAAGTTGATTATATTTTTACATGATGCATAGCACTCGATGACAGCATAGCGCATGTAATTGTCTGTGTTCAACCTTTTTATTAGATCATAGTGTCTTCCACGACTATATTTTGCCATGTCCAAAGCTATGGGAAGCTACAGAGTGCACGTAAGATAGGTGAATTCAGTTACCAATAGCAAGTGTAGTCTGTGAAAATTAAGTTGAATGGTAATAAACCTTGCTAGCAAGTAGAAAAGGAGGCCACTGGATGCGGTCTAAATCACGGTTAGACCAATAAGGCATGAGTAGAAGGCTCTTTTCGCTGCACAGACGACAAGCACAGATACTAAGAAATACCATCTAGTATATGTATACTTAAAATACATCATCAAGATCCAGAAATACCTATTACTTATCAAATCCTCGTCCCTGAAAGTAGTAATTATCTGGTTCCACAATTGAGCAAATCGAGCTGCCTCCTTGTCTTTATTAGATGGGATCTAAAAGAAAACAATCATGTTACCAAAAAGGTTATCTACCTAAAGGAAACGGCAATTTTTATGGTATCTTACATAGTAAGAGTACCTGAAACTCTGGAAATTTGTGAGATAATGTGGACTTCAGTCCTTTCTTAGGTCTTTCTTTGTTCTCCACAGGAATCAAGCAGTTGTTAAATGCTCCAGGTAGAGACTGAAACCGAGATCTTAACATCACTAAACTTCGAATCTGAAACCAAAATAGGATTAGTTATTTACATATCCATGACTAAAACTGAGCAAACATAAACAGGGCCAACTTTGGTGCAAAGTAATGCAGAAGCGCCTATATATTTAAAGGCTACACCCTGTGAACTTATTCTTCTACATACTATTAGACACTACACAGAAGATATACTATGTAATAGCCATAACATTGTGGATATAAGTACATTTAAAGTTAAGTCTCTTATGTTAATATCTTGAACCGGTTATTAAACATAGACCTGGCTTCTGCCACACTCCAAAATCATCTCTATCTTTCTGTTTATTGATACACACATGTACTGTACTGACAGAGTAGGGTTCCAAAAAATCAGTTGGTACATCTAAGTTATTTATTTTCTTCCATCAACCGATACTTTCATCTCTGAACATGCAACCACTATCAGGATAGAGAACAGAACACTCTGGACGATGAGTAGTTCTTAATTATTACCAACTTTATATACATCCATATGCGAGGAAACCCCACTTATCAAAAACGCATTGCTCAAAATTTCAGCTTCCAGAAGATATAATTAATTTAATGTTGTCAATATACATAATCTGGCATATTAAGCTGCTTAAGTGGAGAAGATTAATAATTCATAGTTTTAATTTATGAAAAACAATGAGGGAAACATGATTGAGACTTGAGAGTGAAAAGCCCTACAGCATGCAACTTATACTTAATACTAAAATGTAAAATCTAAGGTACCGGGAATACTTCATATGTACACAATTAGATTTAATTTGAGCGGGCATTTGTTGCAAGTGTCTTAAAGTAGACTTATGAAGAGGCGTGCTGTCTGTGTATATATATTTGTCAATGGACAAAGACTCCTTTCGGTTGTAATAGTCAAACTTCGGTCATGAATTTATCTGATAAACTAAAAGTCTTGATTTCTATGTCAATATATTATACTCGATAAACAGAACAGAAAATCTGCTGAAAATTCAATTTGCAAGTATTTGAAAAAACCAAACCTGCAGCTAGGGACACAACTACAACTTTGTACATTTGAGGCCTATTAAATGATAGCTTTATGCTAACATATCAAAATAATTGTGTTTTGTGAGAATGTACACATCTAGAACTTATCATATGCATATTACCAGTAGGTCAATAAACCAAGATGAAGTCAATTCAGTGTAGAAGCCTGACTTTTCAAAAATGCATAAAATCAGACCTTCCCCAGTGGGACATCATAGAGTAAAGATTTCTTGAGACAACAAACACCAGTTCAGGGGTAATTATGGCATTATGTATCGATCAGAACAAATTTAAGAAGTGTAGGGTAAATAGAACTATGGTAAAGATGATCTGCAGAAAGAAACAGGATAAGATTTATAAATAAAGCAAAATTATTTATATGAAACTTCAAGTGCGCAGAGTGTGTTGTGAACGATCAAGTCAAAGCAAGCCTTAATCTCAAGGCATCCAGACAGGAGCCACCAGCTACAAAAGCACCACCCGGAACGATCAATGGAGAACACAGTTAACCCTACCAAGATATGAACCAAATTTTCCTAACAGTGGCTGTCCCCTGAAACCAATCAAACCCTAAAACAGAGCGATTCAACTGAACGGAACAACCCTATCCGTGGAAAAAGCCTACTATTGTTCCAAGCTACACCAAGAATCATGCACCACCCTTTTATTACCTCTATTAGGTAGACTTCTGTTTATGCCCAAGAGGCCAAGACATGTACGACATTTTATTACCTCTATAACATTAGGTTCTCAACTAATTGTATAATGATATTCAAGAAAGAATCTTGAATGTAACATGGAAGGAAGCATTGACCGCAATTAGTTGGGTTAGCAAAAGAAGAGTTCTATTTTCACAAATATTAATTCATTATTTTTTTTGTTATTGTAGATCTTGGATGAAATTCCTTCTTTTAACATCATAGTAGGAGATGCTACAATCCACTGAGCTCACTTCCGGACGAAATGTTTAAGAAGAAACTCGCTAAACACTGACATCTAATTCCTGGCAGAAGGAAACTATATATTTGAATTCTGCATTTATGCAACAAGAATATACCTTATCCTAATAATAATTATATTTTTTAATATAAACACGAACATTGTCTAATAAACATTAGATTGTACGAATATATACAAATAAGTTATATTCTAAATACCGATATACTAATCGTAATCAGACATTGATACGGGGTATATTGGTCTACTTGACTTTCTCAGAAATGATGTCAAAACAGTCAATGTATATAATAGGTACTGAATCGTACTTTTACAGTGAAGTGAGCGCCTGTCAAAAGTATATATGGAACAGCATAAATGGCCAAAGAAACTGACCATCATGACACTTTATGCCAACTAAAAGACTAATTTACTGGCAAAGACGAAATCCAACTTATATAATTAAAAGAAATTTTATATTGGACCACCATAAGCCAACTAATATAAATAAAAGAAATTTTAATCTAATACTAACCTCTCCAAGACGACGAAATGCACCATAAATGCCACCGAGAATTGTGGAGAAAATTGCATACCATATCTGAGTGTCCATGAAATAGACCTGAATAAAGTGATAATTGTTGTTATACAAGCTAATATCAAGAGAGTCTTAAAAAGTATAGTAGTGCAGAGTCACTACAAGGAAAGAAAAATATCTCACAAGAATAATAGGAGCCCAAAGTGAAATAACAACACCAATATTGTTTTTAGCTGCAAAGAGAAAGTAATAACATATAAATAATTTCCTTTGTTATAGTTAAAGTAGGTCAGTCATGAATGATTACCCTGAGGAAAAAACTCATGCCACTGGTAATTTCTTATGTGGACTTTCATAATTGCCTTTGTAGGGCCAACTAGAGGCTTTATCTGCAAGATGAAAGAACTAATAATTTAAATCAATACAGTTTAACACATGGCCAAGTGCGTAACTGCTACAGGAAAGATGAGGGAAACTTGCATCCCGAAGAAAAAAGAATTCAAATTTAAAATCAGTATCGTGGGAGCAGTATCTGGAGTACTAAAAAGTTGTGTTGAGTACAACGATAAACCCAACTGGAAGGTTTTTAATGGTTACTACAACCATATTCAACTGAATAAAGATTAAGACTAAATGTTTAACTAGCATTGGGGGCTCTAATCTACTAGTTTCTATTATAGCTTCACTAAGCTCAATAATGAAAAATCCTGCACAATGAACAAGGCGCTGAATACTGAATATAAACCCAAAACCTCTAGTAAGACAGGAACCTGAGAATTCAAGAAAATGAAGCTCTAATGCTTAGTACAACTATTTATTACTTAATTTAATAACAATACTGTGCAAAGCAGTGGTAATATGGGTGCACCATTCAAATTGATGTTCTCTGAAGTTAATTTCTACATTATCTTTAATTCCCTCATACCCTAGGATCAGGATTCCTTGCCGTATAAATATGGAGAGGTATATTGTTACTTTTTGTAAAGACAGAAAAACATAACCTGGGATGTATTACGGTCCTTTTTAGAAAGAGGAAAAAGTTGTCAAATCAGATAGTACATCACAGTACTATACTAATAGATTTGACAAACAATGAGTAAACAGATAGCATAATCACCTCGACGTAGTAACTAAATGTCAACTTTGAGAAAATAAGAAGAACCCAAAACGTAGTATACCTGAAAGGAAGAAATATATTAGAAGGAAGAACAACTGAACATCAGAGACAAAGCACTTAGTTGAATTTATTACAGCATTCCTACTTGATTAGAGACAGTGTGCTCTCTTGCATTCCCCTCCCAACATATAGCCGAGTCTACAACAAAATCTTTATATCAGATACAGTGGAATCTAATCAAATGTCATGATAATTCTTAAATCAAAAAACATGAGTTTTTTAGCTAGCTTTTCTGATGCAATATAATGTCTGATACAGGAGCTATATAATGCTGTAATCAAAATCATATTGAGGAGATTGTCCTATATACCTGAGACCACCACATAATTAGGCTGACAATCATATTGTTTGACTTCTCTAAACGCAAGCGGATAAAAGGGAACACGAATAACAATGTAGAGAGCATGTTTGGAGATAGGTATATAAGAACCGCCATTACGAATAAAGAAGGTGAACTCTCGCCATTCCCAAACCAGCTTCTTATGGTATGTGCCAGTCCAGTGGTATTGCTCCAAGAGTAGGCGTAAGTCACAGGTAATACAATCGTCCACATTGCAGCAAACACGGCCTTAAGAATGTACCTTAGCTTCACATGCGCTGACATGCTATGTAGCGCTTTCCAGCTCATAACAATATCAAGAACAGCTGAGAAAAGAAAAGCAATTGCTTGGTAACTTTAATAAGCAAATATTATTGCAATTTACAGAGGCAGAAATCAATAAAAGAGTAGTAAATTAATGCTGACTTGTATTAATCCCGATGAAGTGACTGGACATGTCAAGTGTGGATAGTGGTTACCATAATGAAGCCTCTACTAGTGATACTAAGAATGGAAGCTCCCCACCCCTGACATATGAAATGAGTATCGTATTTCATATATTTTCTAAATCGTAGTGTGGTTCAATGGTAGCTATCCACCCATTTCTGCTTTGGGTATTGGAGATCTTGCCTAAGCTTCCTTTTTTTTTTTTTCAATTTACTTTTAATAATTAAACCTCAACAATTATCCCTATCTTCATTAGTCTGCTTTTTCTGCATTTTTTATTCTACAATATTAGAACAGTATAATTATGAGCGATAATGTTTGTACCCCTAAGTTGAGTTGTGTATGTTTTGCATGTATGATTAAATCTATAATAAACGAAGTTGGTATCTGCGATTATATACCAATGTTCAATTTGTTGTGTGTTGAGTTCGTATGCTTGATCAACAGAGATAAAGTTAGCATTTGTGTGTGTGTGTGTGTATAAAGAGACGAAGTCATGAAACAAAAACATAAATATTTTCTTACATATAAGCTGTTTTTTAAACCAAGACCAAGAACCAGGTAAGTAAAATTTTTAGTGAAGATATAAAACACTAGAAGCTTACACCGAGTTTCCAAATATATATATGTCTACAATGGTCAAAGGAATTTTAATTACTTGTAGTTATACTAACATACCAAACTACTCTATACCAAGTTGCCTGACAGATACATACAAGGATCATTTCTTATTTCTTTAATGCTTATTTTTCATGCAACATAACAAATATATTGACACTTGGCTCAGTTGCATTGGATGACTGTAATGCTTTAAGATGTCGTCAACTCGTGGTACTGCATGTTCTAGTAGCCAAGGTTGCCTATTGCAAACTTAGTGGCCAGGTAAACACAGAGATTAAGAACTGTATGATTAGTAAATACGGAGATCCATACTGGTGCAAAATGCTAGAAGTTGTTATCCTGATACAAAATTATTAAAACTCGGATCACAACTTGAGCATAACTAATCTTGGTGCCAATTATCATGCTCGTAAACAGTAACAATTTATTATATCACAAATCAAAGATATTGTGTTATATGAATATTTCATTTAACTATTTTGAGCATCATTGTGATACTCGAGAATTGAAAAGTGACTTGGCCCGTATGCCCTACATATACAATCTACATATAAGCAAAGCTAAATTAGATAAGAAGAGTTCCGGTCCTATCTCAGAGGAATAAAGCAGCTACCACTCTGATGGGAGATTTGACTAATAAACTCACAAAACAGAAATACTGGAAGAACACAAAATGCTTTGTCAAGGAGCAAAATGAATGACAAATAGAAAATGTGCGACAAATGAAAGAAGCAAAGGGCATCTTCACCTTGAGCAAATTTCAATATCGCTGCTGTAATGAATAGGCTCAGCACTTTCTTAAATCCATCATCCACAAATATTGAAGTTGGTTGTCCTGAATCGCTCCAAGCCATTATAATCATTGCCTGTATGAAAATTGATTTCACAGATGACATATATGAGACATTTAGAACTGAATTCAATGCAATTAATCGACAAGGTTTTGGAAAGGCCAGGTATTGAATATGTAATCAACAAACCTGCAGCGACAATATAAAGAAGCTCCACATTCTGTCAAAACTTCTAAAGATATGCCAAAATGAACGTATCTCAACGAAATTAATTTTTGCCTTCCATCTATCCTTATAAATCTGTCTTTCTGCCTGAAAGCCACCAATGTATCTATAAGAAGGAAACCGCAACCGAGCCATTATCCTATCTAACGATAATTTATTTACAGATATGAAAATATTCTGCACGTTTATAGAGAATGATAGAGATCTCTTTGAGTATAGAACCTAGAACTATCAACACTCTTTCCTGCTGATAGATAATTTGTCTATCTTATATTCTCTAATCAGCAGAGGTTGCGAAATGCATCTGTAAAGTTTTCCTGTCTTCCACTGTACTGAAATTCATAAATACAAGATCCTAACATCTAATACCATGCTCGGTCAATTAGAATATATTTATAGCATGGTTTATTTCGCAACTAGAATATAATGAGGATACATACAGCATCTACCACAATAGTATATTTTTTCTGTCCTCCTAGCTAAATATAATTTCTCGAATGTCAACAATAACACTAAGTTGACTTCGAAGAAAAAAAATAAAAAAGGGGTTAGAAACAGAAACCAGTAATTTGAGGCCCGCATATGACACTTATCTGCCCTAATTCAATTAGAATCTTTCAAATGGTACATAGTGAAAAGAATCTTAAGCAAGACAATTTTGATTTATTTTACACATACATTACACTGATATATAAGTTTGTTTTTCAAAATTCCAGGCTACATTCCGGGATTCCTAAAGGTTGGGATATGTTGATTAATTTGAACGCAGGGTGCATAAAAATGCGTAATGTCACATTTTTTCCAAAAACTATCATGGTGATTTTAAGTGAAATACATACAAAATTTTTCTGGAGGCTGAGCTGATCCATAGGCTGACAAAAGAAATCAGCATCAGCACGCATGGGCCAGCTTAGTTTAAAACAGTCAACAGACCTACAAATTCATGAAATTTGCTTAGAAACATGTGTACATATGAACTTGCAAATTATCAGAAAAAATACATAATGAATTTGTGTGTTTGTGTGTGCATGTGTGTGCGTGTGCTCGTGTGTATCTGTGTCTGTGCAAGGGGGGGGGGGAGAGAGGGAGAGGGAGAGAGAGGGAGAGAGAGGGAGAGAGAGGGAGAGATAGATAGATAGAGAGAGGCCTTCTACGGAATATACCAGAAGTATTCGTTTAAATCATCATAATTCCTCCACCGGGAATGTTTGGATTTCTCTTCTCTGCTCCCTCTAGCTTCCTGTAAAAAAGCACAACTAATATCTATATTAACCAAAAACAGCAGGCAACAACAGAATATTAATTTGCTTAGTAATTTGGCAGAGAACCCACCTTTGCTATTGTATTGTAGATTGGAGTTACTACTTTCCTTAGAAAGGCTTCATGATCCCCACCATAGGCAGGTTTGACATGCTCACCAGTCATTTGACTGACATTCCCGGCCAACATACCATACAGTTCGAAAGCCATCTATTACATACGGTTTAAAAAAACTGATTAAATTACAAAAAATGGGTACCTGAAGCTCAAAAAAGAGATATATGGTGCACATAAACTCATCAAACAGTATGGTGCACATAAATTCAATGTATGGTGATAAAGATGATGTTAAATTTGTTAAATTTAAAAAAAAATTGTTAAAAATACAAGCACACTAAAATTTGTTGGAAAAAAAAAAAGAATTACAGATGAACTGTCCCAAGTATGTACATATACATATCTATAGATACTTTGCAAGTACAGATGTTTCATTAATTAGCTTGAATTTTTTTATTTTTTTTTTTTGGTTCAAGTCAATTACCGAGGTTTAAATACTCAAGAACACATGTCTCGGGATATGGTATGGGGGGTGGTCC
>PHNY01137160.1:5567-20023 GCA_003724115.2 Anethum foeniculum
GTATTTAGAATATTTTTAAGTCCTTCATGTCAATTCCTGTAAGTCCTGAGCTCTAGCCCATTCAAGTCTTCCAATCTTCTAGTCTTCGTATTTAGACCTCTAACATTCTTCTTGAATACGAATACCACTTAACAGTTCTTCTAATAATAACACTTAATTTCCCTTCACAAATAACTGACGCCTAGTGCAATTGGTTTGGTTCACAGACTATTAGTTCCGTTCTCGGGCCTTTGTACTATAAACTCTATAAACCACTGTTAAGTTTGCAGCAACTTCATTGCTTCGAACACTGACTCTGAATAAACAAATGTACTTTCACTGGAATCTCTTCTGGTACTTAGACAACGTCTTCATTGCTACTACAATCTTGAATACTTCATTCTCTGTTCTTCACTGATGTTCGAACATATAAATGCACTTCTTTCAGTCAGTATAACTTCAAGACTGTAACTGTCTTCATTAACCCTTGTGTTTACCATGTCTTCAATTCTTTAGAATCCTATGCTTCAAATACTGTATATATCTTCGATCAATGCTAGTACACTGAAATCTTATAACGACACTTTTATACTGAAACTTCAACACTTCTGAAACCTTGAAAGTGTTTAAACCTTATTTTTCACTGAGGCATGAACATGTTAATGAACTTCTTTCAGTGACCTATAGTAGACTTTAAAACTTCTTCTAATATTTTGATTCTTTGTACTAGCCTTATCTTCATTTCTTCATGATTTCTGTGTAGACGTAGTATTATTTACCTTTCATGTTCTAGTGTTGAGTTATCATGTCTACTGTTCATACAGCTTCATAATCACACCAACACTAAGTATAACTAATACCACTACCATGTCTGGTGGAGACATATCTCTTATCAAGCACATCAACTGTTTCTTATGAAGAAACATAAGGAGGTGCAGACGGCGTAAGTACTGGTTTGGTGTATATAAGATCATGGAGCTGGTTTGATAGTCGATGATGATGGTGGGGATAAATCAGGTGAAAAAGTAAAGAACATGGATAAATATCAACTTGTTCCACAAAAACCAGCAAGAACTTCCACCTTAAACAATTAATGACCTTAGTCTATCTATTGGTCGGTAGATGGTAGGCAGTACAGCTTGAGACAAGTCCCAAGTAATTTCTAGAGTCCTCTAGAATTAGCCTACAAACTAGTCAGCTCTGTCAATATTAAGTTCAATGGGACATCATGTGTCCCAACTACCTCTCAAAAGAAGATGAAGACGTATGATCAGCGTTATGATCAGTGTTATGAGTCTTGTTGCAAGAATGAAGTTTATTATCTTAGTAAAACTATCCACTACAGCTAAGACTGAACCCCAAAAGATCATGATTTGTTGGTGCACATAGTAGTAGTACTTTTGCCTTATAAACTGAACTAGAGTTGGGACTGGGGTGTTACAAACTCCCCCACTTAAACTCTTGACGTCCTCGTCAAGCCTGAGTAGACTGCCCACAGGTTCGGATCGTTCCTCTCTAGCCATTGTGGGATAATACTGGCTGACTTCGTGTCCCCACCGCCGTACCTCTTGCCATTGTGGGATAATACCACCAGCCTTCGTGTCCCCTCCTCCGGCAACTTGACGAGTCAAGCTTTCGAGAGTCGGCTCTGATACCATATGTGACAACCCGGGTCAAATCCCAAGCCTTTTTTCGAAAACCGGGTCAAATTCCGATTCCGAGTCCGAAATAAGTCGAAGCCTACTCGCCCAAATACAGGCTAATCACGTATACTAGAAAACCCTAATATGGAATCCATACTAATGCCTCATTTGTTTACTTAATATATATTAAAGAGACTTAACTTAATCATTAAGACAATCAGATCATTTGTTCCTTTTTCTTGACTTGTGAATCATTAATAGTTTGTTAGTCGGTAAGCATGTTAAATGCAACTTAACAATTAAGAAGCTTTATTATTGACCACCTTACTACTTCTTCCTACATCTAATCAACTCACAAGCACAAATTTATTTCTTTAAATTATTTTTTGTTGGTTTTTATATTATGATAATATTTTTTTACAATTTAATATAATTAATAATTAAATTTTTCTTTTTAAGAAATCCTTTAAATTATATTTCTATGATCACGTTAAGTGATAATTTAATAAAATTATTGAAATTATATGATAATAATATGTATTATTGTATTCAAATAATATAATCAATAAGGAAAAAAAACAAAAGTTAGTGCTATTTAAAAATAATCATTCACAATTCGAATATTTTAATTATTCCAATATTTTTATTCAGATTTACCAAATAACCCTTAAGTCCTTCCGAAAAACATGATAAAATAAAAGTTTATTTAGAATGTGTAATCCATTATCTCGTGTCTAACAAATATGATATCCTCCAACTATACAAGCAACATCCTCTTCAAACTAGGCCAATAATGTAGTCTTGTGTCTTACAAGTATTTAAAAGCACGTTTACATTAAGATTCACAAATAATATATATTTTACGCTCTTTAGGTTGAATTGCTGGGAAAATTATTATAATTCTTTTTAATCCAAAAATTTTTATTCTATATGTTAATTAATCAGAAAATAAAATGACTATTTGTTTACTTCTTTTATTTGTTTCCCAGTCATATTGAATTGTGAGGTTTGTTCTGGCAGTGTTTTAATGAATACATTAATTTTATTTGTCAAAAAAAACTATGTTTATAAAAAAGGAAATAGATTATATTTTATGTGGCAATACAACTCTTTCAAAAGAAACTAAATTAAAATATATTATCATAGATTTTGATGGTATATACCGTCACATAATCAAATTTATATTAGTAATATTTTTTCATTCATTTTTGTTTTTAAAGTGTATTTAAAAGTAATGATCCTTTTTGGTAAACCTTTTTTAAAATATTCTTCAGAATGTTTAAAGTGTTCTTGAGCTTCTTTTAAGTTGAATTTGAGTTTTTTATATTATTTTTCATTTAATATTTATTTTATTATATTGGAAGCGTAAAATTCTCTTATATTTTACATATATGTGTAAAAGATTCTCTAACTTATCAATGTTGTTACAAAAATTATACTTGTAGTGTTCTCCATTGGATTCCATTGATATAATAAATTATGATTTTTATATTAGTTACCCAAACGGCTTCATTGACAATTTCTTTAACAATCTCGTGGAGCATATATTTAACTAGAATATAAAGTCTACATAAAGATTTTGGGGGGCTAGTTTTTTCCACATAGATTAGGCTTTTCTTGGGATCCAATTTTCGGGCCCGTGATATTGTAACACCTCTAAGCCCACCTTAATATGCAGGTTCGTAAATTGTACTCCTTGTCAATTCAATTCTATAAGTTATGTTCCACTCAATTGTATACATATTAAAAATTATCAAATAGTAAAGTTTTATAATATAAAAATTAAGTTACTAAGAATAGTAAAGTATTATAATATAAAAATTAAGTACACCCACTTACCTCCCCTACTTTCTTTGCCCACATCTTCGCCCACATCTACTTAATACATTACATTAAATATTGATTGTTACAACCACTTTACCAACTTTTTTGCCTTTACTTTTTCCACCAAATTACACTTTTTCCCACTAAATTATATTTTTTCTTCATCTCTGTGCCCATTTCATTAATATACTCAGTGCCCATATCACTCGTATAGAAATTAATAGGAAGGATCGAGTAATCTACATAAGCTCCTGAACAACTCACTAGGATAAAATACACATAAAATACCTTGAGTCTGAGATATTACTTATTATATGGGAGAGTATTGAAAATAGGGGAGGATAAATTTTGTGTCAATGAGAAAGAAAGGGTGGAATATGAAATGAGGTTGTGGGGCCAAAGTCTTACATGAAAAATACTATAGGAGGAAAGAGACTATGAGTGTATATCTTTACCCATTAATAAACTAGATATATGCAATGAGGCCTAGTGCCTCGGCTGTCCAAGGTACGACATCCGCAAATAGACGAGAAGACCAGGTCGTCATATCCTCGCCCAGAAAGCACCATTTAACGGAACATCTGATTCGGAGACTGTCAACAACAACAAGCGACTCTGAAAAGAAAATGTTGCACTCGAACAAGAGATTGATGAGGTTAAAGAGGGGTCCAAAATGTTTATTGTTTCAAAGAGAAATTAGTTGATGACGAACCGACAATTACTTTCGGGATGGAGTCTAGCGATAACATGACAAAGAGGACAATGTCGGAGCTCGCATGGAAATTTATTTGACTGCAAGTTTGTTGGTGAGGCCGTCGATATAGCGAATGGATCAGGTGTTAAGCCAACAAGGGGCTTGGACTTGAATTTGTAAAAGATTTAGATTTTTGTGGGCCATTTTTAGAAAATAATCAACTTCATTTCATTGGTTCTTCAAATCTCTGCCAGATAACTCTTCTCAGTCTTAAAGTAATCACTAGTAGCTTCTGTACTACTACCACATTTCCTTATTTTTAAAGCATATATCTCTTGTGTTTTTCCCCCTATGAGAGACAACTACTTCCTCTTAGGAAAACAGCTTTTCCCCTTATGAAGAACATTGGTGAACTAATACCACTTCTTCGTATCACTGGGATATAACCTTTATTTACCATTTCCCCCTTTCAATAGGACATCTGTAGTAGAGAACAATGGTGTGGTTGTACATTGCTTTACCTTTTATTTTTCCTAGTAACTTCTCCCCTTTAGTTGAGGAATCGTTCATTTTGATATAGTTAACACTTATCGCTCTTTGTCTCCCTCTTAGTTGAAAAAAAAAGAAAGAGATGTATTCTTTTTTCTAAAGGAATTCTCATAATGGACTTCTTAGAAAAGAAGTAGCAAGATGTAGTATGATCATTTGTGCCCTTTGGATACTCCAACAATGGCTTCACTCCATCATGTTGTTAACCAAATTTCCCGACACCTTCTTTATACCTCCTAATTGCTAGATTTGTATCCCAATAGAACATAATTATAACCCAAAAAGAACCCTTTGAAGGAAATACAAAGACAAGTTCTCCCTTATACCATCATAGCTCCCGTTAAGTCCAACAACTATTAGGCCCCAACTAATATGTTAGGGCCTGACTAAAAATTCCAAACTGAGAATATATCCATGAAGAACAAAGCGGGTCCCCAAAATCATATCTCAAAAAATAGAACACTACGAACCATGTTTAGGGAAAGTGAATGGGATTTAGTGTTTCTCTTTCTTCCTTACTGTGAGTATGTGATTCTATGTCGTGTACCTCACATGTGTTTGACTCTTCTCTCCACTCGTATATACACTCATTCTCACAAGTGTATCACTCCTCTCATAGCTATAGAATCCGGCTGTACCTGCAAAGAAAATCACCTTAGCCATCCTTAAAGAGGTCACTGGTGCTGTAATGGGAGTTCGCAAATCCCCGTCCTTGTTAGAATCGTCAGAAGAATCTAAGTCATAATCTACAAGTTGTTATTTCCCGTTGAGGGTGCCTGATTTGAACTCTGGAAAGGTAGACAATGATCCACATAATTTAGCATAAAGATCAAAGTTTCCTTCTAATGTCTGTGATGACATTTCCTTGTGACTCATCAGGTGAATCTGAATCATAGTCAACTAGTTCCGATCTGCTCCTATGTCAGATCTACTATCCGCAGATGCATCCAGGGGGTTTAAGCCTGGAGAGGTATACACTGACCACAAACCAATGGATGTACTCGCAAGGAAAATCACCTTAGCCATCCTTTAGGTGGTCACTGGTGGTGCAATTGGGAGTTCGTAAATCCCCATCCTTGTTAGACTCGTCATAAGAATCTGAGTCATAATCTACAAGTTGTTATTTCCAGTTGATGGTGCCAAATTTGAACTCCGGGAAGGTAGACAATGATCTAAAGAATTTAGCAAAAAGATCAAACTTTACTTCTAATGTCTGTGAAGACATTTCCTTGTGACTCATCAGGTGAATCAGGATCATAGTCAACAAGTTACCGATCTGCTCCTATGTTAGACACATTATCTGTAGATGCATCCAGGGGATTTAAGCCTGGAGAGGTAGACACTGACCACTAACCAATGGCTATTGGAGCAATATCTTCTCCTAACACCTGTAAAGGCAATTGGCCCATTGGAGAACCTTGAACAATTGAATCTGACCTTAAAATGGTAGAAACTCTTGACTCCATAAACTCTTCCTCTGTGCATAACCTCATCTTGTGCATCAAGAATTGTTTGTGTTCGAGGTGGTGTCGCTACTTCGGATATCCTGGCCGATGGGAAAATTTCAATAGACACACCCTGTTGAAAGGATGAATCTAGTAACTATTTTTGTGCCTTTCAACCATTACATCTTTTTGAGAAGATGTACGGGGGCAAGTATTTGCCTCAGTTTGAATACTACTCGACTTTGTAGGAGACAGGGCTGCTGGGTTGACCTCAGAACCATCTTTGTGTGGTGCACTAAGGCACTTTCTCCCTTACGCTCATTCATACTTCATTTTAGGGGTAAGAGAGTGTTGGTTGGTTCTGTTTAAGTGTTTTTCTTTACATTCTGGAATAGACGTCGTGAGTTTTCAACCTCATGACTATCAAATGAAATAAGTTCATGGGAGGCTGAACCTGCATCATATATCATATAGAAATGTATAGATAGAATGCATTTTAATCTTTGAAAAGCTTCGTAGAAGTGGAAATCTTGCATTTTATCTTTTGAGAGAAATGATGCACAATAGTGATTTCAAAAATGATTTTCATGATATAACCAATCACCACTGTACAAGGCAGTTTGCTGTTTCTCTTAAAACTGTTTGAGTTCACAAGTCTGTATTTATGCATAAAGAGATAAATGTTCATGTCTTTTAAATTGAAAAAGACACAGACTAATGACTTAGCAGTAGCAGTATTAAGAAAAGATTATGTCTTTTAATATGAATAAGAAAAGATAATGTCTTTTAATATGAATGAGTTTTTAGAAAAGTATTGATCACTTAGGGTAAAGTCTAAACAATTCTCATTTATATTAAAAGCTCCATAATCTATTTTATCAAATAATTATCAACAATTGCTCATTGATAAATAATCTTAATAAGAATGACTATGCTGCTGATTTTAAATTATAGTGAATCTTTCAGATATAGCAACACATATAAATTCACTAAGATCTAAAATCTAACAATTATTTTGCAACCAAATGTTAACAAAATATCATTGACTGATACTTGTAAGTATTTTAGATAAAGATAATTATGCTGCACATTATTTTAATATAATTTAAATTATGAGACTGATTTGACATTAAATTATCTAACATCATAATTTAAATATATTAAAATAAGATATCCATGAACTAAACACTAATTATCTATTAGATAGACATTATCATTCAATTTCATAAACTATACAATTGTTAATTCCTAAAAATTGTAAAATCACAAAAAATACTGGTTCTATACATAAAACTTCATTAACCAAAATTGTCTTGCTTGCAATCTTAGAAAATTATTCTATGATCCATATACTTTGATCAATTGAGTATTGCATCGATTATCAAAGTGTTTAGGAATTTGCAAATTAGTATAAAAATTATCTTAAGTAAATGATATATGGTTAATTTTAATAAAGCATCAAACACATTAACTTAGTTGTACTTAAAAGAATTTTCACACTTTATATACTAGTATCTGTGAATTGAAGATATAAAATTGCTTACTTAGAGGAGTTGTAAATAATTTCACATATAATAATATTTAACAATTAGTTTGAACATAAAATTTTAACTCAACATCATTGATATAAGTGAAAATTAGAATACAACAAATCATGATTTTACTTTTAGTGAATTTTAGAAAGATGTAACATTGATTAATGCACTAGAACTAAAATCTCATAATTAATATATAACAGTTTAGTTACAATCAATATACTACATATCAATTGTTAACAAATTTAGTTATAATTAATCATGCTGCATACTTATCTTAAGTTAGTTTGAATTATGGATCAAATAAAGATATTGAATTGTTTCAATTTTCATAATTCAAATTAATTAAAATAAATAATGAATATATAAATACTAAATATCTAGGAGTTAGATATTAGCACTTAAATATTATAATTATCCTTGAATAATTACCAATAAAATGTATCAATTATACACATGACAATCATTTTACTAGATAATTTATAATTTTAAAAATACTTCCTAAGTATATAAAATATTGAGAGTTTAATAAACATGGCTTATAAAATACTTCAACTTGCAATATTAGTGATTTTAGAAATGAGCATTGATTACTTAGAATAGAAATTCGAAATAATATGACTAAAACTAAAAGTGTCAAATTTTTTGTAAAAAATATTTAAACATATGAGAGAAAAATATCAAAATAATTAAGTAAGATATTATTGATCGATAATCATCAAATATTCAATACTACAATAATTATGTTGCATATATTTTTATTCATTTAAATCATCAAAATGATAAGACATTGAATTGTCAAACATCATAATTTAAATCAATTAAAGTAATATTCAAACTTTATGCTAAAACACTTAATTATCACTTATGCATCTACCATTGTAAGCATGATAATTAAGGTAGTAGCAAAAAGTACGAGGTAGTGGATTCGAAATAAATTCACAACTCCTTTAAATATAGAAGATTTAATACTTGTGAAATTATTTAAAAATTCCTTGCAAATAAGATTTTGATGATATGTAATAAGTAGTATCCAAAGTTTACAAACCAGTCTTGAAAATTTAATTTTATCAAGTGATTTATTACACATTTCTGCAATTTATTCTTTGACTTAAAGACATGCTATCTCTTGGCTGGTGTCAACCCAAGTACCACATCTAATTGATAATAAAAATTTATCTGGTATATAATGAAGCCAGTTAACTCCATTAGTATGAGGCCTTTTGGGTGTGCCCAAAAATGAATCCGTGCGGGCTCGGCCCAAAGCGGACAATATCATACTATTATGGAGTTATGGCTCGCTCGCGGCCCAACAAGTGGTATCAAAGCCCAAGGTTCGCCTGGACCTTGTGGGGTAATGGGCTTGGGCCGCGGTTGTTCGATGTGGGTGGTTCCCCTCGGTGTGAACGCGATTGGAAAATCTGTCGGGTTCCTTGCGACGGTGCAAGATGTAAACAGATTAATCATGGTTGTAAGACCACGGGATATGTGGTTCTTGGTTTGAGGGGAGGATTGTTGGGTGGTGTCAACCCAAGTACCACATCGAATAGATAATAGAAAATTATCAGGTATAAAGAGTAGCCAATTAACTCTATTAGTATGAGGCCTTTTGGGAGTGACCAGAAAACAAATACGTGCAGGCTCGGCCCAAAGAGAACAATATTATACTATTATGAAGTTGAGGCTTGCTCGAGGCCCAACACTCTCGAAAGAAATGATACCTAGTGTCAAGGTGCATTTTCATAGAGTGTTCCACAGAGTACACAAGTTGACAGCTTCCAGAGATACTTCTCCTATCTTTCTTACAACCTGCGTAATCTATATCTATATAGCTAAACATGTTAAGTACAGTATCTTTAGGCCATGTTTGCTTCAAGGTATTAAGTATAGGATAGGATTATAATCCTTTAAATTTTCCAATCCCATGTTTGTTTTATAAAAACTTATCGAAGGTTAATCCAAGGATTATAATCCTTTAAATAATCATATCACGTGTTTGTTTTGTTGGAGTAGGGGATAGGATTATAATCCCCTCTAATACTTGGGTGGAGGAGGTATTATTTAATCCTCTCTGACAAGTCATTTTTTAAAGGATTATAATCCCCTCATTATAATCCTATATAAAACAAACAAATGATTGGAAAATTTAAAGGATTATACTCCAATCCCAATGACTATCCCTTGAAACAAACGTGGGATAAAATTTTAAAGGATTATAGTCTAATCCTAAACTTAATCCTTACAAACAGACATATGATATAATAATTTAATGCCTAGAATTAATAATGATGGAATTATAATCGCCCGAAACAAACATGGTCTTAGGGTACTATAATCCTAGATTTAGTAGCCCCTTAAGATATCTAAAAATCTTGTTAATAGCTATAAGATTGGATTCTCTAGGAACCATTTCGAACCTTGCACATTGACTTATTGAGAATAATACATGTTGTGTATTTGCATTTGATGAGTAAAAGAGAGAGCTGGTCATACCTTTATAGCTTGTCATTATACCTGAGTTGCACTGATCAAGCTTTAGTGGTTATTGTTGATAAGTAGTCTTGGCACGTCCAGAATCTTCCAAATTTTACATCTTCAAAAGATTCTTGACTTACTTGTATTATCATCATTCTTTCGATTTCCTTATGCTACTAAAAGAATTATTCTTTTGCGTTGCTTGAGCTCCTAAAAGAATTATTCTATTGTCTTGCTTAAAGTAATTCCAAAAAAAATTACAACTTTTCCAATACGCTAATCTATACCTATTCTGTAATAACTTAGCAAATAACTTGCACAAGTTTTATTAGTAGACCAACATATAATATTATCATGATATCACTGCACATATATAACATTATGTTTGTGCCTTATGATAATGAAAGCTAATTCTATGACTACTCTACTAGTTCATATACAATTATAAGTTCAGTTTGAGTGTAATACCATGTCCTTGACGATTCCTTGAGTAAGATACTAGTTCATACCAACCTGTAATGAGCTTGTGAAGAAGTGATATACAGAGTCCAATTGATTTGCAACTGTGAAGTCTAGGAACTGTTGTACATTGACTTCTTCTTTTGACTCACCAACAAGGAGTGCACTTGTTCACATTCATTTGGTATATATTGAATTTTGAAAGTGTAGTAGGTGCTAGATATGTTCTAATATTCTCAAGTCTCGTCACTGGTGCTTTCTGTCAGATACTGCTTCCTGATAATGCCATTGTCAACCAGTTTAACTCCTAGTTATGCTTGTACCAGTTACAATATTTTCATTTGGTTTAGATACCAGCTTCCCTACAATCTGCTTTTTGATTGATTGATTTCATCTTTCTTGCAATCACATTAACAATTGCTTTGCAATCACCCAACCCGGATCTATTAGTGCTTCTATAACTTTCTTAGTATCTTCTTTAGATATAAAACTAAAGAAATAATCATTCATGCTCAGTAGCCCTGGTAATCATCACTCCACCAAATAGATCACTTAAATACTAGAATCCAAGAATGTTCTTGACATTAAACTTTGTCTCAGCAGATATGTTCTTCTAGTATCCTCTTGTTTTTCAATGTCGTGTTGAGTCTAACTATATGATTTTCTTTTGCTCCCCCTAAGCTATTGCAAGGATTTCCTGAAAATCCTCATCCTTGTTGAGTGGTTTCATTGAAGTACTGAGATGTGTAGTTAGACTACCATTCCACTGCCTGTATATGAATTGTCATTACCATCAATTTCACCCTTAACAGCTTATAGCATGGTGTTGTTGAATTATGCACTTAGACTTTCAATCACCTTCTGTTGATCAATCACAAACACCCTGCAGGCTGTAGGTTCCACTGAGTAGCCAAAAAAAATCTCCTCATGACCCTTAACTGTAAATTGCCAAGATGCTTCAAACATATGAAAATATTTCATTGTTTGCTTCTATAAAATATTCTCCTCCAAACACTTGAAAGTTATTCAGTGTTTGCTTCTGACGGCCATTAACTCATTAGTGATCTTCATGTATACTTCCTGATTAAGGTTCGATCCCACTAATAGCAAACTATCTTGAATATTCAGCCCCTAAGTACTTAGAAAGTCTTGATTCGCTTGACATTGTCCTTGTAGCTTGAATCAAGTTCTTGTTCTTCCTTTGTACCACTCCATTCAGAGACGGAGTTCTTGGTGCTGAATATTTCCTTACGATTCTCTTGTTGGTGCAGATATTATCCAAAATTGCTTCTTGAATTCAATTCCTTTATCTGACAACAAAGCCCATATAGTTATACTACTTCCAATTTGATCTTCTTGATGTGATCAATCACCATGTGTGATGTCTTGTATTTCGAATGCACAAACAACAACTTTGTATAAAGAGTAGTCATCAACCATCATTTAAGTAAATTATGCTTTGGTGTAGACATGACATTGACTGGTCCGTTGAAATCCACATGTATCATCTGAAGCGGCTCAGTAATGTCAAATATGTCTTTACTTGTATGTAATGCTATTTTTGACCTTTTTTCTGACATTCCCCACATATTGCATTCTGCTGAATTTTAGATGAGGTAGTCTCTCTCACCAATCCCTTTCTACAAAGAAATTCCTTGTAATAATGTTTAGGGGCGAGAGCTTCTTATGCCATAGCTAAATTCTTGTCTAATGAAGCTTTTCAGTTGAAATGGTTGACTTCACATTTGCCTGAGATTCCAGGTCAGCTACGAGTATATTCTTTCCTTACTCTATAAAGAGCGAGCTTCTCAACCTTCCTGATTAAGATAAAACACTATCCCTTCATTGAATTGACATGATGTCGTATGATACAGAATTGTCTAATAAGAAGATTTGTGCATTGAATCTCCAGCAAGAAAGATGCTTTCGATTTTTATCAGTGATACCAGTGTTAAGTTGTATCAGTTATACCAATTGGTGTATCCATGATGACATTCCTTTTCCGTATAGATTTGTCATGTACTGAAAATCTTTGTTGTCATCTTCAAAGATTATTGTGAAAAGCTTTGTGAATCACATTTGATAGTGAGGCTCTTTCTTCGATCATATGCCTTTAGTAGAATTACTAAGTACATATTTGAATTAATTAACCTGTTTTGTCCAGCACTCATAAATGGATTAACAGTTCTTTGGTACACAACTTAATGTTCAGGTCCAGATGAATTAGAGATTTACCTTTTAACATTGGTAACAACAGTTTCCACCTTAAAATGCTTGTTCTTATCTTTGACTGGCCATTTCTCCATTTGAACAGTCTTGAAAAAATGTCTCTTGACTTGGAGAAAATGGTTCCTATTTAACATAAGGAGGACTAGCAGTCTTTGCCGTAATGAAATTCTCTAAGTTAGAGAATCTTTTACATATACATGTAAAAGATTCTCTAACTTATCATTGTTGTTACTAAAATTATACTTGGAGTGTTTTCCTTTGGATTCCACTGATATAAAAAATTATGATTTTTATATTAAAAAAGTTTCTCAAGTCATAAGCAAATTCTTTAAATGTACCCAGACCTACAATTTCTTTGACAATCTGGTGGAGCATTATTAGAATATAAAATCTAAGTAAAGATTTTGGTGTTTGGTGGGCCATCTTTTTTCAGATAGATTGGGCTTTTATTCCGATCCAATGTTTGGCTGGAGATATTACAACACCTCTGTAAGCCCAAGCCCACCTTAATATGCACGGGTCCACCACTATTATAAAAATACAACCAATCTTTAAACTTCCGTCCTTATCATGTGCTGATAGGCATGGTGGAAAAACTGAATTGACTATACCAATCTACTTTCTTTCAACAAAACCGGGTGCCCATATCATTTTTACAGAAATTAGGACCGAGGGAGTAATCTACCTAAGCTCCTGAACATGTGGCTAATTTTAAGGTAATATCGAACACTTTGTTTTTTATTTTTGTCAATCAAGAAAACTTTCAATTTTATTTGTCTATTGCTTGGAATTTATGAATTAGAATGGATGGATATAGATGTTATACGTTTTACGTAGAATGAATGGTTTTTATGCTTTGCTTATTTGTTCATAAATTATAAGGCTTTTTTAGTAAGAATCTTTTAGGTTGTTGGTCACGCAGAGTAGAAGAAAATTTATGTGCTATAAGTTTTGAGTAATAACACAATTTCATTAGACTGCATTAGACATCCCATTTTGAAAGTCCTTGAACATTAATTATAATGATTGCTTGGATTTTATGTTATTCATTACACATTCTATACCAAGGACTGTAGTGGTTAGCACTATTTTATAAGAGATTAAAAGTTTTTAAATAATATTTCCCGGAACAGATGAATTTTTATGTAAATATTCGAAATTTTAAATATAAAATTTGTCAGTTCGCCTTTTAAATTCAAATGATGTCCTCTCTGTTGAAAAGGAGAAAAAATGTAGTAAGGTTTTATCGCATTTATGCAATTAAAAATAATCAAAAATCACTACAGGAAAAGTGGTTTAAACCGACCAACTAAAACCGACCGACCTAGTTATTGGGCTGCCAAAACCGACCGCTGCGTAAACGGTCGGTTATAACTGTTATGTAAAGCAAAACGTCACTGTTTCAGCTGACGTGGCTAACTTAAAACCGACCAACGGCGATGGTCGTTTATAACGCTGACATGGCCGAAGTAAAACCGACCGTGGGTGATGATCGGTTATGTGTTCTGCCAAAAAAATAATTTAAAAATACCAGGTTTACCTTTTATTATATTTTTCTTTTTTTTTCTTTGACTAAGAACATAACCGACCGAAGTCAACATATACAAAGTGGTCGGTTTTAAAA
>PHNY01137161.1:3838-14719 GCA_003724115.2 Anethum foeniculum
ATGAATAGATAAATCAGCAGAGTTTAATAACTAATATGAAAAAAAAGAGATTAGAAAATTTTTAATGGAAGAATGAATTGTTTAACTAGTAGTAGCAAATAAGGATAGGTTATTAATGTTTAAAGAAAGAAAAAATTGTCATCATTTTTCAGTATTAGTATAGTGATTTTTTAAGTGTTATCAATCGCATATCACGTATTTTAACAATGCTTTAAAAAAAACATTTTCTAAGTAAGCAGTTTGCATAGCTAAAGAAAATCACTATGATAATACTAAAGTAATACATATACAGACAAACATTAAGATCTGACAGAGAGCCAGATATACTAATAGATTAACCAATTTCACGGACAATCACAAAAAATATATAAATTATTTTACATCCAACAATTGTATGCACCATTAATATCAGATATAGAGCCAAATATACTAATAGGTAGATATTACCATGACAAAGATTGATTAAACATATATACAAAAAATTATAATAGAAACTCATATTCCAGACAAACATTCACAAAATTAGTTTTTAGACATTACAATAATATAAACAACTCTACTGAAAAAAATTACAACTTTCACTAAACTCAAATTGTGAAAAATAAGACATGCCCTAAATTGGTTTTTATAGAGTACAATCAGACAAACAACTTCACAAATTCTTCATAAACCCTTAATTAAACCAATCTCAATCAAATGGAATTTGTTCTCAAAGTACAAAGTGCACCCCTTTGTCACTAGGCTCCATACCATATTCTTCCATGACCTCCTCGAACAACTCTTCAACAGAATCTCGATCACCAACAAACGTCTTAATCCTTCGCGTGCATACCATTGGAAATCTTCATCTTCATATTCACCTTATTTCCATTCTTGTATTTGGACTCTCCAATTAACATTATCTGGGCAGCGATATTATCATGTAAAGAACATTTATTTATTCTTTTAAAAGTAGTGTTATAGATTTCAAATTAAATTAGGTACCAAAATTATATTAATCTCGTGTACAATTTAATAAATTTATTTTTTAAACTGTATATGTATTGTTTTAAAAATCTTAGAATACATTATTTTCAAATTAAAAAAATGAATAGATAAAATCAGTAGAGTTTAATAACTAACATGAAAAAATAGATTAGAAATTTTTTAATGGAAGAAAATATTGTCATCAATTTTTAGTATTAGTATAGTGAATTTTTTAATTGTTATCGATCATATGTCACATATTTTTACAATGCTTCAAAAGATATTTTATAAGTAAGCAGTTTGCATATCTAAAGAAAATGTTATGCAAGTGAATATATAATCACTGCGTGCAAGTGCTAAAAAAAAGTGCTACGCATGTATAAATTTATAGCAATAAGATCTTATAAAAAAATTGACATTTTCTTGGTCTAAGTACTTTTAAATAAATTAGGTGATAAAGAATGAATTAGTGAGGAGATTGTTGAGAATGTATTACATAATAAAATTTTATGAGAAAGTGATAGGAGTAAGAGTGCATTCTTTTTAAGCATATAAAAAATTGATAGACTTTTATACTTTAACTAGCGTGACAACCCGTGTAAAGCACGTGCCTCTATATAAATGGTAATAATTTTATTTCTTAAAAGATGGTTAGGGTTGATTTAATGCGATGATTTAATACTCCAGAGAACATGTCTCTAAAACTCCGGCGCGCCTTAAGCGGTGCTAGCCACGAGGGACGGCTGTTTACGACGAACAATTACGACGAGTATTTGAGATGAGTATGTGCGACGAATGTTTATGACGGACGTTTACGACGGACGTCTACGACGACCATCTACGACGGAAGTTTACGACGACCGTCTACGATGACCGCTTACGATGAAAAGATGAATATTAACAAAAGTCCACGAAAGAAGAAGTTTCACAACTTAAAAAGAACAAATGTGATTGTCAGAGAACAATAAGTGGCCCGGGCTCCGGAGAACGTGTCTCAGGACCCCTAGGGCTCTCCCCGACGCTTTTGGCTGCAAGGGGTGGTCTTCTTGTGACGCGGAATGTCTAACGATGAGACAAAAGTTGTTCCTATAACTTGACGATAAGAAAATTGAACTTAAATAATTAAACAACAACAGAGAAGAGCCTCCGAGGAGGCTTCAACCCCTTGGGGGCGCTCTAGGGGTCTGGATAGCCTTCAACCCCACGGGGGCGCCCTAAGGGTTCAGAAGGGGTTTCTAGGAGCCCGTCTTCCAGGATAACGTTCGAAGGCGCCGTGCTGTAGTCTTGCAAGTTGTCCTCATAGGGGAATGGTTGTTTAAACTTATTGTGTATTTTAGGAGCCCTGTTTCTGCATTCAACGGGTTATCCTCGTTGGGAAACTGTTGGGGTTATCTCGCACTTTGTACTTACGCTTGGGTTCAGTCATCCTGTAGTCTGGCGGGTTATCCTCATAGGGGGGAGATGATGCGCTTTAGCATTTGTGGTAAGTCATGTCTATATACCTGCGATTACGACCAAGGAAAATAGCGGTAGCGGAGAGGTTATCCACCGGACGGGGAGTTGTCTCCTCCGTGAAGTCCCGACGTCGTAATCGAGTCTTGTGCCTTTATGACTAGGCCACGTCGCGGGGCACTCGTAAAGTATATATAAGTTCGAGTTATAATAGGAAGTTGGTTTGAAGACTCTTATCAGGCCTCAGAATGAGAAATCAAGCCCATGTTGGTTTATTGTTCTTCAAGAACTACGTTCGGCTTGATCCCCTATATAAAGGGGGTACGTATGCACATTGTTAGGACACGTGTTTGAGAGCACTGCGAAGGAAAACATAAACCCTAATTATCTCATCCGCTTATTAAGCACAAACCACCGCACTCCGACAATTTTTCTGATCACTGGCCACCGTTGCAGATCTTGATTCCGGCCGCGAACCTCAAATCTTTGTTAACCAAATTCCTATATTAACAGACACAAAAAATAGGCCAAGAAGCCTGATAGTGAGAGCCTTAGATTCTGATCA
This sequence comes from Anethum foeniculum, assembly GCA_003724115.2. NCBI lineage: Eukaryota > Viridiplantae > Streptophyta > Magnoliopsida > Apiales > Apiaceae > Anethum > Anethum foeniculum. Next base: position 6,822 of record PHNY01137161.1, read on the forward strand.
ATTAATACTTGTTTGCCAAGCGTCTCACTTGTTACAAATGTTTCCAAATCCTACTATACAAATATAACTAAAATTCGTTGTTGTAAACTATATAAACTAATCAATATTGATACTTTATAGAAGATATGAAATTGTTACATTATAGGCCACTTGGATTTAACCTTCTGACATCTGAACAATTCTTTAAAAAGTACAATAAGCGCAATTGGTTCATGAGTTCAACCTGTGAATGTCTTTCCTGCTCATGGTTGCATATACACCTTAAATGAAGTCTAATTTTGCTAATTATCCATTATCTGTATAGAGAACTCAATAAATATTTTAAAAGCCCATCTCAAACAATTTCATAGTTAATAGTTATACAAATAAAATGAGGATAAATATTATTTTTGTTTTCACAGAGTTGTTGTAACATTTGAGTGTCACTTGCGTATTATAAAAAAATAAACGTTGAACACCCTATTCAACTAAATATAAAGGAACACACACGTTCTAATTGAATTCCAGAACTAAACAACTTCCACCTCATATAGCCATCTAATTGACCAAATTCATTATTTATCTTGATACTTGTTTTGAGAGAAACAAACTTGTGATATTGTAAAATACTTAAACTCATATTTCTCAATGTGTTTTTATCTTATCTTTAAGATGTTTTTATTGTTGAAATTTATGTAAATTCGGGAGTCCATCCGATGCTATATCTATTTTAAAATCAATTTTGGACCCTTAACATTTTCATTCAATTATTTTAGGACCTTTTAAAGAATTTTAAGTTTTATTTTAGGTTAAAAAATTGTGAATCATATTTATTAAAACAACAAACATGAAAATCATATTTTTATAATAAAAGTCAAAAGTGTGTTTTTAGAATTATTTATAGTATTTTAAAAAACACACTTTAAAAAGGTATTAATATATTAATAATATTATAATCTCATTAATATACAAATTTTAACCAAAATAAATTATTTAGAGTTAATTTATTTTTAAAAGCTAACTAACATATGGGATAATTTATATTTCAAATCAAACTAAAATAATTAAATTAAAAAATATTTATATAATATTAAAAAGAAAACCCTACAGTGCACTCCGCTGGATTTATACTTTTATCCCAACAATATGGTCAAATATAGACTTGACGATTTTGGTATACGACACGTGAACATGGTACGAAACGGCACGAATAATTAGTGTTTGGGTGCAAAAATTCGGTACACGAATACGAAAGTACACGAACACGAAAAAACACGAATTTAATTAGTGTTGGGTTTGGTTTTCTGATATAGGTACACGACACGGAACGAAAGTACACGAAATAAATAAATAGATAAATTTTAAAAATATATAATATTTATAATATAATTTATACATCTTATATTTTACTAAATACACCAAATACAAATAACATATTCTATTTTTAAATAACTCATAAAATATTATATATTTATATTTGACTATCTTATTACATATTATTGCACTTACAAGAATATTTTCACTCTGTTTTATGTATTTTGTATTCGGAACTTGGTTGTTCGCTATCCTAAATTATTTTATTTTCTAGTGTATTTTCTAACAATTGCGATTGTTTTTCGTATATAATTCGTGTACTTTGGTGTACCAAACGGGTAAACACGAATATATTAGTTTCGGGTTAGTGTCAATCAAATAGTACACGAACATAAATCCGGGTCGGATTCGGGTTTAATATTTTTACACGAAAGTACACGGAGCGAATGTAGGACCGCTGTGGTCAAATATATCTATTTGTATTTGTGTTAGTTTGTTTCAGGGTCTAAAATCAAAAAATTTCAAACTCAAGTCTACTTGTTTCATAATCTCAAAACCCTCACAAGTACTAATCAATCTGCACCTGAGCTTCATTCCAGCTGGTACATTAAAATGGACACCAACACTCTTACCGGTACAGACGATTGGTTAGCCCGAGACAAGATCTACCACGTCATCTTCTGCTTCTCCATCAACGTCGTCGTTTCACTCCTCTTCTCTCACTCTCGTTACTCCTTTCTACGACGTCGTTTCATCTTCCTCGGCTCCGTTTTCTCTCTCGCTGCCGGCGTCGCCAAAGAGGTCGCCGACCAGCTCGGCTTCTTCCACTCCGCTGGCGCCTCGTCGCGCGACATCGTCGCCGATATTTTCGGCGTTATTCTCGCTGTGATTTTGCTCAATGTATTTAAACGACGTCGTAAAATTAAAACAAGTGAAGTTGAGGAACTCGAAATGGTTTGATCACGAATGCCTAGGTATAATCAAATTTTGTGTATGTATTTTTTTATATAATTTTTTTTATTTGTTGAGATATTTGGATGTATAATTGTCAAATGAAGCTAGCATAATTATAAACTGGTAAAGATCTCGGTAAATTGATATATTAATACTCTATTATTTGGCGAACCCGATTAAATAATAACACATTTTGTCCATCTTGATTACAAGAGAGATTATGTGTTTTGAATGTAGATTAAGATCTTTGTGTGCCGAAAGCAGGATCTTGAAAAACCGGGACTGAAATTATTAATGATGAAAGATGCACTTTATTTTTCAAGATAGCCGAGACTAAGAAAAATTATTAGCTACTACTATATTTTGCGAAGTCGATTGAGTCGGGACTTCAGCTAGCCATGCTCCCCTGATTAAAGTAATTGCCTCTGATTTATTTATATTATTTACGAAATAAAAGTTATTAGCTATATTTTACGAGGTTATATGGTTTGGGACTTCACCCTGTCCTGCTCGCCTCTCTGATTAAAATACTTACCTTTGTCATAATTAGTAAAGTGATTCACTCTCCGATATAACATCTACAAAAAGTTTGTGTTCAGTACAAAAGCCCCAAAGTCCCCATTGTGATGCGCAAAATGTAATGTCGGCAACGTTGGTTACTCTTAATTTTTTAAGATGTTTTTCTATGGTTCAAATGAGTAAACCAACTAACAAAGAATATGATCGGGTAACTCTATACTTTATTTAGGAAATCTGTACTTCTTTTATTGGGTAAGGTCAGTTACTAGAAATTTAAATACTCACACATACATTTGTTTCCATGGAGATTCGGACGCTTGCCCTCTGTCCTCCTGGTATTCACTAGGTTACAGTATTAGGAATAAATGGAAATTTTTGTGATCACTATTATTATTGGAGAGAAGATATACTGCTATAGTAATAGTAAAAAAATTTGGGATGCGATGAAGGTAGTGTACAAGTATGAGAGAAATGAATGGAGGATTAGAAATCAATCAGTTCCTCATCTCCGACGATTCAAGATGTGTTAAATTACGATTGGCTTATATTTTAAGTTTTCTTCTATCTATGATAAGTATGATATTACAGAGTAGATATTTAATGTCAAAGTCAAACAGTACAAACTACAAATCATGACACGTGAGTCGTCACTTTAAAATTTGAAAACTAGCGTTGCCTGCCCTTAATGAACTTTATTAGCGATACTAACACATCTTCTTAGTGCACTATTATTGAAATTTGTTTAGCCACTGATATATTCGACGTTTGTTATGGATATAGGTGTGATCAATGAGTCCCGTTGATGGAGCGGCCTTACCACATAGTAAGCTCCTGCTCCTGCTGGAGCGGCAAGCACTGGACCACTAATGTCGACCCATATGCCTTAATATGCTTGCAGCTATTGCCATTTGCAAGCCTTAAAGTTCTGGCTGCAGTCATTGAAGCTCGTGTTTGTGGACGGAGCAAGATTCCAAGGTTACAATCTTATAATTTATACATTGGCTAATACGTTCGTACTTCAGGTGTGTCTGTGAGTTTGAATTTGGTTCCATACTCCGAAAAACCATGGAAGTAGTTTAAAGACGAGACATATTCCTTAGGTTCGTCGTCATAATACTGATTTGATGTTGATTTTTTTTGCAATTAAAGTTGATAATTTGCTTGATTTTGGTTATCCTACAATCTTGCGGGGGTCGAAAGTTTCACACACACACACACACACACACATACACACACATTTACATGTTTGTACTATTTATGTTGTGCCAGTATATTGATATCAATTAGATAGAAGACCCCATTGGGCCAACTACCAACTTGAGATTTACATCTGTCCATATTTAGTGTACGTTGAATCTGAGCATCTTCTGATTATCATTCCCAAGTTTTTGAAATCAGGTTAATCACATGATTATTTCTAGCTAAGCAAAGTTTGGGTGTAAGATATAGTTGGTCATCGGATTCACAGAGTAACATAATAACTCTAGTTCATGGATATGGCTGTTTAGTGTTTATTAATAAAAGAACACTACATTAAAATAGCATAGAACTTGGTCACATGCATGCACACACATTATACTTTGTAGCATTGTAATCACAAATTAAAAACTGTGAAGTACCAAAAACTAACCATTGTCTTGGTGTTAACACATCACATAAAATATAAATCCTAAGGTAGGGATATTCTCTGTCTAGGGAAGAATGTGCATTGTTGTATTGAAAGATGAGATGTACACTATCCTCTGTCAACAAAAATTTTTACAATCTACAACATCGTTTCAAATTTAGAGCTTGTCCATTCTGGAAAAAAAATTCACCTAACCTTACATGGATTGTCAAGCTTAATGGTTGGGTTAGCGGTTGTTTTGTACATATAGCAACACTTCCTGTTCTTCTCAATAGATTATAGGATCTATACTTGTACTTCCATTGAGTAGAGAAAGACTCATCTGGAAGGAATTTATGCTTAAGACTCTCATGCTGGTGAGATCTTGGTGCTTTTGTCAAAACCCAGTTTTTTCCACTTTGGCGTTTTAGTGTATAATACAAACTAGAAATTTACTATATAATTTATGATGGACAAACATTGTGACAAAAAATGTCTTAGAACACTTAATATATTTAATTCACCATATACAAAAATAATCTAAATTAAAAAATACAACCTATAGTAATAGAGCGTGCATGGAGTTCCAGCATTGGTGACAACTGCTGACAACAATCATAAGGTTGATGCAACAAATAATGAGGAAGTCTTCCTCTTGACTATTGTGGTTGTGATATGGACTCATTCTTTAGACACTATGTTAGAGCAAATTTAAGTTTTTGTTAGAATAATATTCAGACTTCACGTTTTTACTTCTTTCATCCATAGCAACGTCTATCTTTTCTTGATCACACAGTTATTCGGAAAATCTTTAACCAAGGGAAAAATAAGAGTGTACAAGAATTCTATACAAGATATTGGTTAGCCTGTGGCAATCTGTACTAGTCTAGATTGAACAATATGTTAGTACGCTCTAGGAGTCTCAACGTTTTAATCCTTTTTAATCAGTAAACCTAGTGAGTAGTAACAATCTTTAATGATTGCAAGTTTCTAGCCCGTGCATGCTGTATGTGTGTGTGTGTGAGTCTAGTTTCATGGATAAGAAGCAGGCACACACAATTTGTAGCAGGAATCTGATATTAGAAAAGTTGTGAAGTGTCCAGAAACTGGCCAACATCTTTTTTTGCCAAGTGATAATTGTATTAACCCCACAAAATACATATTACTAGGGCGTACACTGGGACAACTAACAAATAGGAACAACCTCCATATCAGTTAATCAGCCCCAGACAACTAGAACGCAGTCAACAAGTATCAACTACAACTAAATGATTACATTTAATATAATAGACTAATTAAATGAGGATCCCTCCTGGCGGCTTTTTCGAATTTCTTGCAGCTAAAGAGATTCCCCCGGACTATCTCCTTGGTCTCACCAATTATACGACTTCCATTCTTTGTTTCCCGCCGTGCTCAAGATTGGTGTTTAGCGATATATTAATATCCTTAAAGTTGGGATAATTTATATCTTATGAATAATAATGCTGTGTCGGAAGTTCACATTCATATCGAGTCATGAAATAGACCAGCTGCTGAGATAAAAGTTATCTGACCACCTACATGGATTGTGCAGCTCGAGGGGATCGGGTTGGTAGTGTTGTACATATTCTTGCTTTTAGGTTCTGTACTAGTAGTTTCGTTGAGTAGAGTAATGCTCTCCTTGAAGGACTTTATGCCGAAGATATTCAGCTTCTCATGTCGAAACCTGATATCCTTCCACCTTTTCATTTCAAAGTCCCACATGAAGAACAAAGACGAACAATCAAGGGATCTTAAGTTAATTTTTTGGTTTAACCCTGTTCTTGGACCATGTTCAAATTCAATCTCGAACTTCTTTTCCCACAAGTAAAAGCCTTTGTCGTCCTGTTTCAATACCCACATCACTAAACATTCACATTTTCTAGAATAGAAATCCATAACAACTATTGATTCTTCATATGCTTCCATAGTTGAGGTTTGGACTTCCACAATTTCTTCAGGAATTATGATTTCCCTTACTGTCTCGTCAGTCAGATCAAATGATGTGATATTCTTTTTATTATTGAAAAAATACAGAGCACCTCTTAGAAGTTGAGGATTAGAATGGTAAGCTATATTATATCTGTCACAGTATATAATCTTCCAACAATTGGTACTCAAGCTATAAACTTCAATGCTGTAAATAAGGCGTTTAATAACATTAGTAGTAACAATCCTAATCACCTTATAATCATCATTGTCGTACCCAAAACATAAGTAAACACCACTAGCATCAATGGACACGCTAGAATCTGGCAAAATTTTAGATTTTCTGACAATGGGGTTCCATAAATATATAGGACTGTCTAGTGACAAGGGATCATCCGTCAAACATAACAATCCATTACATATTCCGTGAATAATTACCCTCAACTGAGTAGTACTACAGAAGGACTTTGCGATGTAGTATTCTTCCCGGTTCAAAGTTTTGACATCAGAAGATGTTTCATTGTTGACGAGACATAAGGAGTAGCAATAACTATGGTCGAAGAGGAGGTATTTGTTTGCGTTTAAGGATGTTTTTTCATAGACATTAACAAAGGACTGGTTGCTAATGATTTGAAACCATAATTTGCAAACGCACCTGAAACGCATAAGAGAGTCGACAGGTTGTAGTAAAAATATCTTCACCATCAACTCTTCTGCTAAATAAATCTGTCGCGAAGGTGCCATTGTTTATTTGATGAAGATGAATTACCAACAAATTCTCATGAAACAAGCGGTGAATTTATGGCTGGATCGGAGTCTCTGGTCCTTTTAAAAGGTATCGTTTACGTACTTGTAGGAGTACTTATGGTAGTGTCCTATTTTACGTCAAAATCTTTAAACAAATCTACTACATGGTTAAACTCTGTTATCATAACAATTATGTCCAAAAATTTATTTTTTAAAAAAACTTTTTTTTTTCTTATTAAGGATAATTTAATTTTATATATGTCAAAATTTTATATATACGGGATCACTTTTAAATATATGAAAAGGTACCTTTTCATGTTCTTCTTATGAATAGCATGTTCTATAAATTTTATTTATACACAAAAAATAAATATATCTTATTCTTTAATTTAAAGTCAAGTGATTCTTTAATTATAAATTTGTATATATTCAAAAATTAATATACCTTAGTTTAAATTTGTTATGACGTATAGAATCCTCGCCTAGAGGAAAATTCTTTATCGGAGATTTGGAGACCATTTATGTTAAGCAATAAAAACATAATAAAACTTATTATTTTGTGACGTATATTCTATAAATATCACTATTTCGTGAAAAATGTTGAAAATTATTTACACTAGGATATAAAGCCGCGTCATGCGCGGCTCGGAATTTTTTAAAAACAATACGCATTGATAATACTCTTAATCAAAATTAACTATTTGACAGTTAATAAGATAAATTAGAAAAATTGCAAGGTATATATCACAGATTTTATATTATTATACTTTTTATTTCTTAGAATCTATTATAAAACAACTAAAATTAATATTTGTCAATGTATTCTAAGGTT
>PHNY01137251.1:1797-19886 GCA_003724115.2 Anethum foeniculum
ATATAGTAATACAAAATCTTCAAAGCAAATATATCTTGTAATCAATTGGATGCTAATAAGTAAAAAGCCCAGGTAGGGATCAATAGTTATTTTAAAGAAAACAGATCACAGGCAGCTCACTTTACAATTGTTTAATTCGAACTTCAAAACATTCAATAATTTTCACTTTATAATTGTTTAATTATTTTAAATAATGGTGGGAAGGTAAAGTATTGTTTTTATTTCATTGTGTCCCGCTAGGGATCTAATAATTTTCGCTACAGATCGAAATACTAACATATATATAGTGAGTGCTTGATTTGGTTGCAGGTTTGCAGTTACAAAAAAGGACCCGAATTTTAGTAGAATCTCAATTTGTGTTTGTTTAGTGAACCACCCTTTAGTTAATTACTTCACTAAAGGTCATGAATGAGCGAAATTGCATGACACTATATTCTACACATCATCTTCCTGTTACTTGGATTATTATATATACACATACATTGCTTCAACTTCAGATAAAATTGTAGCTGTTAGAGTTGGCGTTTGATCTTTTTTTATTGCAACTATAACCTTAACGCACACAAATATACAGAAGCATATGGATTTTTGGAGGGAAAAGTGAGTGTGGGTTCAATGCTTGTAATAATGCAGAGCAAGTTACAGAAGGAATTGATGGGACTGCCCTTACTGCCATTGTCACAGGTCATTCCCTCTCCGTCCTATTTTGTTGTTTTTATTTGTTTGCCAGTCTGTATTGTGCAAACCAAACTAAATCACATCTAATATTAAGTCTTAAAAGTGTGCCTGCTGAAACTAAATGCAAATTTGGTTTTAATATATGCGTGTTTTACTGAAGCTATAGTTTGCATAAGTCACAAATAACTACTAGGTAACTCATATTCTTCCTAATTACAGGAGCTACAAATGGCATTGGAAAAGAGACTGCACGCGTCCTTGCTCTGCGCCGTGTTCATGTAGTTATGGGAGTGAGAAATGTTACTGCTGGTGAAAAACTCAGAGAAGAATTGCTCCAAAAGATTCCGTACGCTAGAATTGAGGTCATGGAAATTGATCTCAATTCACTAGACTCGATCAGGAAATTTGCCTCACAATACATTTCCCGTGACTTTCCTCTCAATATCTTGATGTAAGAATTTAGGTGCAATTGTTCGAATTCAATGCTGGTTGTAAATTCAAATTGCAAAGATCTTACCCATATGATCAAAATACTTCTGTTTAAATAATTTTTTGTTCTTGTTATTGGAATTTGGAAGTAATAATGCAGGGATATTGGCTCCTTTCGAATTCACACTTTCGAAAGACAACATTGAACAAACATTCGCAGTGAACCATTTGGGTATGTTAAAACGTTGTTACCTTCAATATATTGATATTGTAGCTTCAGGATGTAAGAATCTGGTGCACTCCAAAGATGTCAGCCATTGAATTTATAATTTTCTCAGGTCAATTTCTTTTGACAAATCTTTTATTGGAGACCATGAAAAAGACAGCACATAAAAGCCAGACAGAAGGAAGAATTATCAATGTATCATCATTCATGCACAGATATTGTGTTCATAAAGAAGGAATTCGTTTTGTAGAGATCAATGATGAGAAAAGGTATGTTCATTTTCCGTCCTTGTCATCTTTTTTTTTTTTTTCATTTAAAGTTTTTATTTATTTTCTTTCAATACATGAGGGCTCGACCATCACTCTGGGACTAAGTCTTAGCAATACTCTTGGATCATGTTGGTTGATTATAAAATTTACGATCAAGACGTCTAGTTTCCCAATTTGTCTTACTTTGCTTTTAGTGTCTTCTGCTTACTGTATAATTTGATCTTGCATAACATGAATTTGACTTGAAAAACAAAACTGGTAAAAAAGAAAAATCCCAACTGAAAGTGCATCACACAACAGAACACTAGTTCTTTAAAAAACAAGCAATACTTACAGCATACTATGACAAAATTTAAGTATTTCATTGGTTTGCTATCATTATTTCAGCTACAGCAGCTCTGCTCTGGGAAGGTCAGCATATGGACTATCTAAGCTTTGTAACATCTTGCACGCTAATGAGCTTTCAAGGCGCTTCAAGGTTATCTTTCTTCCCATCAATATCCGCCAAGTTGCTTAGCAACTCTGATTCTCGGAGTCAGAAGTATTTTCCATATTAACTGTGTAATAATAGTAAGCAAAATTATGATAGTCATATTAAGAACTATTGTTTTTTATTTGTAACAGACCTGTGAAACAGTCGAGTATAATGTCTAATCACTGTTACAACGTAAAATATAACTGTCATTTGTTTGTTTGTCTCTTTATTATGGTACCAGGAAGAGGGAGTTAATATAACTGCAAACTCACTTCATCCAGGATTCATAACCACAAACATCTTTGCACCTAACGCTGGAGTTACTTCTTGCAAGGATTTGAGTGTTTCATTCGCTCCTAGACTAGCCATATGAACCTACACAGTCGATAATCTAGCTTGCTCATTTCTTGACTGCAGGGATGATGAATACACTTGCAAAATACATATCTAAAGATATCGGACAGGTTTGTTCTGAGTTAAATTGTAGACTCTATCCCCTAAATTCTAGTCTACAAAGTAATGAAAGTATTGTGGATTCCAGGGAGCGTCAACCACATGTTATCTAGCACTTAATCCAAAAGTTAAGGGCGTTAGCGGAGAATATTTTGTGGACAACAACAAAGTGGAAGCAAGCAAATTGGCAGGAGATCCTGACTTGGCAAAGAAACTTTGGAACTACAGTTTGAGCTTCACTGAAGCCAAGTACTATAGTTTTCCTTCGGATTTGCTCCGTCTGTCTGTGATCACTTGGTTTGCCGTGTGCATGTGTGCAAGTTCTATTGTTGTCTTTGTCTATTTTGTTTAAACTTGGCTTCCCAGCCGTGAGATGTCTTGTAATTTTGATCGATTTAATAAATTTCTATGTAATCTAAATAAATCTATTTTTTTTAAAGTACTTCAATTTGTCAGCTACTTAATTAATTAAATATAAGTAATTAAGCATGAACATTCTATACTTTCAAAGAAAGTACACAGAACTCAGAAATTATAACTAAATATTATCGACCAATCGAGAAAACTAAAAATGAGGTAGTTTTATTTTTATTTTTTATTTTGCTTTGTAACATTGTTTTTTATCTTTATATTATAATAGTAAAATTGTAGCATAGCTCCATGTATTGTTGTGTTTTCTGTGTCACAAATTTTAAATGGAACACAACCAGAATTTGTACTCATGAATTATTTGGCTGACTCTAACTCGAAACGAATATTTTCATGTCTACTCAGAAGTAAATCAAAGTATACAAATTATATAAAAACAATCTTAAAATCTTAAATTTTAACAAATGTAGTAACTAGTAAAATAACCTCCAACCTACTATAAACAGAGAAATAAGATCTGAATATATAATACAAAAACGAGAGGAAGTGTGACGAAAATAAAATTAGCAAGTACAATAAAATACAAATTAGTATTAGTACATACATTATTTACAAGTAGGGAGTGTAGTACAACTTAAACTACAAGAAAAATGGTTGTTTTCTACTAATCAATTTCTACCGTAGGAATTGCTCTACTATTTCCTAACAACCCGAATCTTGGTAGGAATTGCTCCAGGCAAGCACCAAAACCTACTAATATTGGTAGTAAATGCAAAACCTACCAAGATCGAAATTTGATACCGAAATGGTACCACCGCCCACATCATTAGCCCTCGTACTTTTAAATTAATAAACTATTTTTTCAAAAAAAGAAATAATGTTATTATTTTAGGAACATTTTCTACCAGATTTGGTAGGAAATTAAAACAGACTAATATTGGTAGGTTTTAGGTAGAATGTTATACTAACATGACCCCATCCTCCACGTTAGCAGTCCACCTATTATTCAAAATAAATAACAATCCTATTATTCAAAATAAATAACATTTTTTCGAAGCAGAAAAAAAATTAATAAGAAAGTATCATTTCCTATCAATATTGGTAACAAATGCCGGTTTACATATCTTCTGGGGTAAAACCTACCATCCACGACCTTTTTCCGACCATTACGGGTAGGAAATGACCAAAAATTAAGAAAAATGGTGTTTTCTCATGTATGTGTTTTTTCATGTATTTGTTGATTGTTTGCTCACATTTTTGTTGATAAAACTCTAAAGACATAAAGAACTATTTACTTTAGTAGTGAAACTCTAAAAATTAGTTAATTATACTAACATTCTCGTGTTTCTATTTATTCTGATAAATTATAATTATTAAGAAAAAAAATAATAAATATATGAACGTTTCGATAGATTATAACTTTAAATGTGAAATGTCATTATATAGTGAAAGGAAACTATTAGACAAGAAAGGAATTATAGATAAGTAAAGTCGTTTAGAAAATGAAAGATCGACAATGTTCGAAGTTTGAGTATGGTTTTATACTCATAGTTTAGGGATTGTTTATGGTCACACATTTTGATTTATTTTTTATTTTTTAGTAATCCAACCATTCGGATGATTAGATATGTTGATTTTATATAAGTGAAGTATTGGATTTTTTAAAATTAAGCTCTTAAGTTTTTATAATAAATATTTTAAAAAAAACTTTCAATTCCTACCGGAATTGGTAGGAAATGCTCAAAAAAGTTGTTTGTCCTTTTCCTAATGATGTATATCCTGCCATATTTGGTAGTAAATATGCTCAAAGGTGGTAGGAAAAGGCCACAGACTAAAAATAACAATTAAATTCATTGTTCAAATTATTTAATACTTGATTTAAAAAAAAATAATAATAATAATAATAATTGTTTAATTATGATATATATATATATATATATATATATTCATTTTTATCCGTAACAACTCACTAGTTACTCCCTCCTAATTTCTTGGGTATGGTAGCGGTTTGATTCTCCTTGTCCCATTTTTTTTTTGTCAACTTCAGCCAAAAAAATTCATGAAAAAAATTAAATTTACTGCGCAGAGCAAAACCTGCTCAAAACCTATCAATATTGGTAGGAAATGACCAAAAAAAAAGAAAAATGTGATTTTTTCATGTTTTTTCTTAATTGTTTGTCACATGTTTTTTATCAAACCTTAAAGACATAAAGATATGTTCATTTTAGTAGTGAAACTCTAAAAATTAGTTGATTATACTTACATTCTTGTATTTTTATTTTATTTAGATAAATTATAATTATTATGAAAAAAATTAATAAATATACGAACGTTTCGATAAATTATAACTTTAAAAGTGAAAAGTCATTTTTAGTCAAAGGAAACTAAGAAAAAAATTGTACAAGAAAAGAGTTATAAATAAGTAAAATTGTTTAGAAAATGAAGGAACGATTATGTTCGAAGTTTGAGTTAGGATTTATACTCATAGTTTAGGTGTTGTTTAGGATTACATATTTCAAATTTTTAATATTTTTGTAATAATCCAACCGTACGGATGATTGGATATATTGATTTTGTATATATAACTAAAATATTGAGTTTTTTGAAATTAAGCTTTTGTAGTTTTATAATAAATCTATAAAGAAAATTTTCTATTCCTACCAATATTGTTAGAAAATGCCCAAAAAAGTTGTTTGTCCTTTTCCTATTAGGATATATCCTACCAGTTTTGGTAGTAAATAGGCCAAAGGTGGTCGGAAAAGGCAACACACTGGAAATAGTATTTTAATTAATTTTCTTAAAAAAATTTGTTTATTACTTGATCAAACTTTATAGTCATAAATATCTATTGATTTTCGTAGTGTGTGATAAAAATTAGTTGAATAATACTTATATTCTCGTATTTTTATTTTATGTAGATAAATTATAATTATTACGAAAAAGTTAATAAATATAAGAACTTTTCGATAAATTATAACTTTAAAAGTGAAATGTCATTTTGTAGTGAAAGGAAACTAAGAAAAAAAAATTGGACAAGAAAAGAGTTATAAATAAGTAAAATCATTTAGAAAACGAAATAGCGACAGTGTTCGAAGTTTGAGTTAGGTTTTATACTCATAGTTCAGGGTTACACATTTTTTTTCAATAATCTAACCGTACGGATGATTAAATATATTAATTTTGTATATGTAAGTGAAATATTGGATTTGTTGAAATTAAGCTTTTATATTTTTATAATAAATCTGTAGAGAAAATTTTCTATTCCTACCGGTATTGGTAGAAACTACTCAAAAAAGTTGTTTGTCATTTTCCTATTGGGGTATATCCTACCAGATTTGCTTGTAAATAGGCCCGAATGTGGTAGAAAAAGACCACACACAAAAAATAGTAATTAAAATAAATTTTAATAATTGCACTCATACTAAAGATTCAATATTTAGTTCAACCCCACTACCTACCGATGTTGGCAGGAAATGAAACTTAGTTTCACAAAAATTTCAAAATGGAGCCAAAACCAAAATTTTCAAAAATAGAGCCAAAGCCAAAATTCAAGAATTGCGCACAACTCAAAAACTACCAATATCAGTAGAAAATGAACCTTAGTTTCACAAAAATTTAAAACATAGAGCTAGAACTAAAAACGAGAATTTCAAACAGGGAGCCAAAACTAAACCCAATAATTTAAAAATTACGCCCTAACTCATAACCTTCCAATGTTGGTAGGAAATAGGTAACTTGAACCTATAAACTACTATCTTTCTCTTTTCACTTTCATTTTCATATACTCTATCAAAATTTCATTTCACAATTTCTTCATCTTCTTCTTCATTTTTGGTAAATATCTTCATCTTCCATTTTAACCATCTCAATTTTATTTGTATGAATTTTATATCTCTTATATATGTATGCATTTCAATGCTACTTAACATATTTTTAGTCTTGATTGGTTTATATATTTGTATTTAATTAGTTCTATATTTTTTATTACAAGTATTAATTACTCATGTGTGAATGGCTACTATTATTTATTTACTCTTCTTATGTAGAGTTTAGTTAGTTGAGGCCAAGAAAATGAAAAAAACAATGACGAAAATGATGAAATTACAAAGAATGGATCCGAAGAAGTCAACTATGATGAGAAATTGAAAATGATTAGTCTAAACTTTTGAAACATTTATTAACTGTTGTAATGAATTACTATCTCTAATTTTGAACTATTACTATAAAGATGTAAATTTAACTTTTGTTATAATGGTGATAAGACCGGATTGAGGTTCATGATGAATTTTTCAATTTTGGTTATTGTTGTATGCTTATGATTTAGATATTAATTTAATTGTGCAATTTATTCTACATTGGTATCAATGAAATAAATTTTCTTTTTAAAAAATGTCTTGCATTTCCTACCGCATTCAAGCTATTTCCTATCGTATTCAAACCACTTGAAGGTTATAGCTGGTAGGAAATGGTGGGTTGGAATTATCCATTTTATACCTTCTGGCGTATAACCTAACAATCCTCAATCAAAACCTACCAATACTGGTAGGAAATACACAATCAAAACCTACCAATTCTGGTAGGAAAAAGACCTATACAGAGTTTCTGGCATAAAACCTACCATTCCTTAATCAAAACCAACCAATTATGGTAGGAAATACTCAATCAAAACCTACCAATTCTGGTAGGAAAAAGACCTTGACTAAGTCAACTTCCACGTGGCCACGTAGATGGGCCTCACATGCCAACTTACCAACTGGGATCCTCAATTGTGTCACGTGGCAGGTGACGTGGCTAACCATGTGGCATGCCACATGGGCAGCCACTTGGCAAGTGGGGCCGTTTGTAAAACAAGCATCAATTCCTACCAAGTAGCATTTCCGACACTGAGCAATTCCCACCAAGCCACTTGGTAGGAATTGACCCTTTTTCCTACCAAACGCATGGTGGGATATGGTCATTTTTCCTGTAGTGTTACAAGTTTAGCAAGATTAAATAATTTATATTTTGTACAAAATAAATGATATATCCATGATATTATAAATATTATATATTTTTAAAATTTATTTATTTATTTATTTCATGCACTTTCATTTAATGTTATATACCTGTATCTAAGTAAACCAAACTCGGAACTAAATATACACTTTTTTTCATGTTCGTATTAGTGTACGAAAAATATTCGTATTGTTCACGTGTCATATTCACCTATATAATATATCAAATTTCTACATCTAAGTACCATAGTTCAAGTATAATATATCAAATTGTCACCTCTAAGTACAGGTACATGCATTTTAATAGGAGGCTTAGTTAACTTCTTTTTTCCTTTCATATTCTTCATATGCTAGTTTGATAAAATACATAGGTGTAATATTATGTTTGATTGAGGAGAATGAACCCGAATAAAATGAAAACTAAAGAGAAATAATAGAATTTAGAGGGATGATTTGAGAAAATGAGTGAGTACAAATTTTTTAGGATAGTAATAGTGAAGAAAATGAGTTAGGTAAGGAATAGAGGAGTCCTTTTCAAAATGGGGTGTTTGAACTTTAGTTTAGGCTGTTAAGAATAGAATGGAGAAAAAATGAAAAATGTGAACAATCATACATAATATAGTTCAAATTTGATAGGTCCCGTATGTGGGTAAGATAAGCTAGAAGGTGGGTTAAATTGCTTATCACCTTTTTAAAATTTAGAGCTTGGCTTTTATAAAATTTCTTTCCTCTTTTAAAATAAATTAGTTACCAAAAAGTAATTTAAAGTGCGAAAGTAAAAGAAAGAAAGAAAAGAGAGTACCACACAGTTGATTTTATCCTGGTTCGCGGTGGCTAACTCAACCCTTAGAGTCCACTCACCCCTACTCCAGTCCCCCACCTCTTCCCCGGACTCAAGATTTTCTCTTCTATAAAGAACTCCTTTATAGTAGGCGGAGAAGCCTTTACAACCCTTGACCACTATCTATTTATCTTGGAGCCTTAAACACACGCAACCTCCTGAAAATAAAATAGCAAAATACAACCACAAGAACTATCTTGGAGCGTAACACCTAGTCACCTCCTCAAGAACTTGCAAACCCCTAATGTAGACTAAGTTCTTCTTCTTTGCGGGTCTTGGATCTTAGGCCTTAGTTCTTGGGTCTTTCCTCTTCTTCACGGTGTAAAGACTACTAACTCCCTGTTAGTACGCCTAAGACTTTGGTCTTAGAACAAGGATCACCTCACTTCACTTAATCACTGCAAAGAAAAAATTACTAGCTACAAGCAACAATATATTCACAATATATAAAGTTTGGCTTTTGCCACGCTAATACGCGTTAAAGTAGTTGTGGAAAATATATAAAGAGCCGGGAAAAATCTCAAGAAGGATTCTTCACACAAGCATGCAAGACAAGTAAATAAACGTGAATGTAACGCACACGAACAAGTATTTAAACACGCAACACTATTATATATATTCGGCTTTCTCTATGCTATTACACGTTAAACTAAACGCACACGTTCACACTTATTTAAAAACATGAGCAAGTAAATAAACAAGCAAGGAATTAAAAGACAAGAATATAATATAAATATATGTATAAATATATTTGACTGAATATAAGCAATTTAAAGTGGCCAAATATTTCAACTTGTAAAAAATAAGATCAAGTAGTCTTGTTGCTTCAAGTCCTTTGTAACTAAATAAAGCTCAAACAAAGGTTAAAGGACTTGGTTGTACAAGAAATAAAAAGTAAAACAACTTTTGATTCTTATGTAACTAGTTTTAAAGCAATCGGGTAAAACTACGTTACGCTTTTTAACAACGAATTAAAAGATCGTTCAAATGGCCTTTAAACCCTCCAAATTAAATGATTTATAAAAGGACTTTAAGGAAGCTTTGATAATCTTTTACAAAACTCCTTTAAACAGCTCCCAAGTTTTCAAAAGTACACTACACGAATAAACTTCGAGAACAAGTGTATTTAAGAGATAAAATGTGAGGAAACACGAATATAAGTGTATAAACGATAAATCGAATCAACAAGCATAATATACACAAATATATTCGACTATATATATACACACACACTGATTATATATATGTGTGTGTATATATATATATATATATATATATATATATATATAAGAGGCTATGCTCGTAACCCTTGAGATCTAGAAAGAAATCAAGTGAAAAAGCTAGCTACGAAGCCAAAAACACACAAAAATGGTCTCCGGAAAATGGCCGGAATTTATGGCTCAAGAGCAAAATTTTCTAGGCTCAAAATGGCACCTAAGAACTGCCTAAACAAGGGTTATAGGTTTCCTAAAGGTTGGAAACTAAAGGTGTGTTTATATGAGCAAGATTGGTAAGAAAAACAAGCCAAATCAAGTTAAAATATGAAATAAAAATGGCTTACACTCAAGAAATATTTTTGCACTTAAAGGGCAGTAGGTTGGGTGTTTCTAGAGAGGTTTCTTCAGCATAAGTTTGTTTCAAAAAGGCTTGAGGAAAGAGTGAAGAGAATGGGTCTTTAAATAGGTAAATTTTAGGATTTTTGGATGGAATATTCCAAAAAGATGCTTTGTCAAAATCAAGGACAAGGGGAATATACTCTATGACTATATAAAACTGGTATAAAATTCAAATTTGATACCCAAAAGATTTCCACACGTTTTTACCATTTAAATAATGAATAAAAACGTGAAAACGCGTATACCGACGATTACCGACGATCAAAAATGCAATTAATGAAATAAATCGAAAAATATCACAAAAATTATGAAATTTTGGCATTCCCCTAGAAATGGTCCTAGAGGACTATAGACAAAATTTCACATTAAAATTATTTGTCCTTTTATGACTTCTAAACGACCATTAAATCAATTACGTATCGATTCAAGGGGTCCTAGAAAAAAGTCATCCAAAATTTTTGAAAATATTACACATGATGCATATTAATATAAGAATGACAAATCTCAAGTTTGAAGTATAAAAGTCAAGTGGAAGTATTTTTATGGATTCTTCATTTGTTAAAACAGCCTTCTAGAGCTACCACCAAATTCATTTGTCATCACCGACAAGTTAGACAAAAGTTTTGACTTGACATATATTCAGACATAATATTACTTAAAGAATGACTATGAAGTCCGATGAATACTTAAGTTTGAATTAAAAATGATATTATCCAAAAAATAAGGTTTTACTAGTATTTTGGAATAAAATCTATTTTTGGTCTTTTGGCATGGCTTTTGGTGTTTAAGATTGAATATTAATATTCAATAAATATATTCAATATATTTGAGGGTAAAACATTTAATAACAACACTTTTTTAAATAATTTAGACAATTTTGGTTCGTAAAAGCAGTGTTCGGAATTTCTCGGTTTTTGTGCCGTTAGCCGTTGCCAAACTTTCTTTCACAAAAACAACATAATAAAGAATATATCCTTAAATTGATATATCTATATTAAGTCAATGTCATATAAAGTGTGTTGGAAAGCATTTTTCAAAGGTTTGACCAATTTGACTTGATTACCGAAAAGTGTCAAACAGGAAATCCTAAAGGGGGATTCTACATGATGTAATTCTAATTTTAATTTTCAGTTTTTGACATATCACCAAAACCTTAAAGGGGAAAAGAAAAGACTCTCTCAATCTTCTCTTTTTTGGTATTTGTCAAAACTTCTAGTAAGAATTAAATTTGTGTGTGTAATCTACTTCCCCCAAGTGTATGCATGATGCAAAATAATAAGTGGAGTTACTTCCCATAAATACATGCACACATTCACACACATGCTCACATAGAATGCCAAGTTTTAGAATTTACCCCATGTGATAAGTGTCGGTACTTATCATTTACTCTTCGTATAAATCTCTTTTCCTTTAATCTTGAAAAAAATATTAGCACAAGAATATTTTCATTTTATCCCGTAGAACATAATGCCAAAAAGTGAGAATTAATATTGAGGGAGGGAACAAGGAAAGTGGGTTGGTATGGGATAAGAACCTAAATTATTACACCCAAGGCAACTCCAATTCTTTATCACTCCTTACCATTCCAAATCAGTCAAACGCCCAAAAATTCACATTTTGGGACTGATTAATATACATATCCGTCAAAACCTAATCTATGAATACATATTTTCCTCAATTACACATTTAATACAAGAATTAAAACAAAACTCGTTAGGTTCTTCTTGTATCCTTGTGAAAGGAAATGAGTTAGAAGTGTCCCAATTTGTTCCAATTTAAAAATCAATTATTTCTGCAAATAGTATAAGTTGTTAGTAAAATCTTGCATTTGGTTTCATAACAAGTTATAGCATTTTAAGAAATTAGGAAAATTAGAACTAGAGAAGGTGGATCCAATTTATGTTCAAATTTTGACAAATTTGAATTTTTTTTTAAGTGAATTGCATTCTTCAAATTCCCTTTTCGAATTAAAAATTTGAATTTCCATGCCATTTTTCCAAGAAAAACTGACCATGATTTTCTATAAAATTTTAATCTAACAGGTTAGTAATTCGAATATTACAAATTCTGAACACAAGTTTACTAAATCTTAATAATGCCCTTTGGGCTCACCATGCACCAACATATTTTCATAATTGGATGAATAATGTGTATAAGACTCTCCTCAGTTGTGTATTTTGATGTTTTCGATGATATTTTAATATATAGTAAAAATAAGACGAAACATTGGAAGCATTTGGAGTCTGTGTTTGAACTAATGAAGGAGCATTGTATGTATGGTAAAGAAAGCAAGTGTATCTTTTCCAGAAATAAGGTTGAATACTTGGGTCATTTTAATTCAAAAAATAGAGTGAAAACTGACTCCTCGAAGACTGCAACAATCAATAGATGGTCAGTGATGTGGATTTCTCCACAAAGAAAGAAAACAAGAAGAAAATGGAATTTTAAAAGAACATGATCAATCCAGAAACGTGAACGTTGAATCTCAAACTGCTTAGATCAATTCAGAATCTAAGTAATTTGATTCTAACCTTCAAAACAATCCAGTAATTTAAGTTCAGAAGAAAGAAATAATAATCATAGTTTATCTCAAAACAATGTTTTATATATGATTAAAGATGAGGACAGAAGATGGATTAGTATTTGTTCTTGTTTTTTATAAATCTTTTCAACTATGCCTAATAAATCGGGTGATTAAGCCTAATTTTGTTAGTGGATATTACCTTTTTCCTTTGAGCAAGTACATTATTCTTTCACTAGTCCTTGATGTAATCTTCAGGCTTTAGCCAATTTTAATAAATTTCGAATCACAATCTAAAATATTGGATTTTTATAGAATTTTGGAGTCCAATACTAGAACTTTGATGTTTTGAATCTTGCAGCTCCTCGTGTCAGTTGTGTGCACATCTACAAGGAATCATGGTTCAATTTTAAAACCTTTTACTCAAACTTGCAGACAAAAATGAAAAATGTGCGAACTGAAAGGTGGTAGACCCAAAGGAGCCAATGGACCGGCCCAAAACCAAAATGGAGATGCAGGGGATTAACAAGTTTGTTAAAGGGAAAAAAAGGGAAATTACACATCAGTTGGGCCTATGATTGGATATGAGAAAAGGAGGATCAAACTAGGGTTTCTTTCATAGAAGTAGACTATTTTCCTTTCGTTGTTCTTGGAAGAGACTGGCATCTCGAAAGTCCAGTGTATCTAAATTATATTCTTAATTCAATCAAACGTTGTCAAGCTTTACTTCTGTTCTTTATCAATCTTCTGAATTAGTACTGATAGTCTAAGTCTTTCTCAAGTGGTATCAGAGCTTCTAGATCTCTATGGGGTCTCCAACGATTCAACATCGGCTCGATCAGTTGGAAGAGAAGGCTTTAGGTATTGAGGAGACCATGGCAGATTTGGTGTCAAAGGTGGTGGAGCGAGCGATGGACGCTATGCGTCACTCATTGACGGAATTGGTCATGGAAAGTCACAACGCAACAGCAAAGAAGTTAGGGGCTGATTTCGAGGCGATATCCGGGCATTTGGAAGGGAGAATTAATTGGGGTCGTGAGTTTCAGGAAAATCTCATTAACACGATGAAAAATGAATAGGTCAAATTCCAAACGGAGATTAGGTTGACTCTGACGGGGATACCAGCAACTCAAACCACTTCCAACGAGCGTGTTACTGCTATTGTCAACCAACCGGGTTCTAAATCTCCAGATATACCACACACTGCTCTTGCACAAGAGGATACTTGTAAAGAGTTGGATAATGTTTATAATGGTTGTGAATTGGGTGGGGGACATGTAATTGGGGGTATAAAAAATTGGACATGCCAATTTTTGACGGTGTAGACCCAGATGGCTGGATATTATGTATGGATTGTTATTTCCAATTTTATAAGCTCAGTGAAGAGGAGATACTAGAGGCTGTGGTGGTGGCATCAGAGGGTGACGCTCTTCATTGGTTTCAGTGGGAAAGTAAAAGAAGATCAATAAGGGCTTGGACTGAGTTGAAGGACTGTGTTTTGCGCCAATTTCGACCGGTGTCAAGTGGATCACAGTACGAGCAGTGGCTGGCAACTGCTCAAACCACCATGGTGGCGGAATATCGACGACAATTTATAGAGAAGGCGTCGCCGTTAGAGTGGATATCTGAAGATCTGCTACTGGGTCTGTTTTTGAACGGGCTTAAAGAGGATATTAGTGTGAAGGTGAGACTATTGGGACCAGTTACATTAGAGTAAGCTATGAATTTAAAATCCGAATGGAGGACAGTAATCGTGTCACAGGCCCAAGAAAGACAATGAGAGGATTGTTCAGAAATGGGTTGTCGATTGTGAGCCCAGAAGGGGGAACCACCACTCAGTTTTTCTCTAGTGGACCTACAAGTAGTGCCTACTCAAGCAGGAATTGGAATAGTGGGTTGAGTGAATCACAGTCCACAGTGCAGTCACCTAAGGCTTCCACTCCCAACCCAAACAACTCAAGAAATTTAGGTGAAGTCAGGAGGTTGTCGGACAAGGAGCTGCAGGA
Organism: Anethum foeniculum; assembly: GCA_003724115.2. Taxonomy (NCBI): domain Eukaryota; kingdom Viridiplantae; phylum Streptophyta; class Magnoliopsida; order Apiales; family Apiaceae; genus Anethum; species Anethum foeniculum. Next base: position 16,675 of record PHNY01137251.1, read on the forward strand.
AAAACGGGCTAAGGATCTTTGTTTCCGCTGCGATGATAAGTGGAACATAGGCCACAGGTATAAAAGGAAGGAATTAAGTGTTTTAATGATGGATGAAGATGAGGATACGGAGTCTAAAGGAGGGGGAAGTGACCTTCCTAACTCACCAGTGGCCGAAATACCAGCTGAAGTCTCCCTCAACTCAGTCCTAGGAATTTCCAATCCTAAGACTATGAAGCTACGAGGACTCATTGGTGACGCCGAGGTGGTAGTGCTAATAGACCCCGGCGCCACACACAATTTTGTGTCGCTAGAAGTGGTTCATAGGCTGGGCTTGAAAGTGACAAAGTTCCGCAACTTTGGCGTGTCCTTGGAGAATGAAATACGATTAAGGGTGAAGGAATTTTCCATCAGGTCCGTTTACAACTAGATGAAGGCATGGGGGTATTAGAGGACTATTTACCATTGGATCTAGGCAGTTCTGAAGTTATTCTTGGCGTCCAATGGTTAGAAAAACTAGGGACAATATTAACAAATTGGAAGACACAAGAGATGATAATTTATGTGGAGGGACATGCAGTGAAGCCATAAAGGAGTCAGAGGAATCCAAGGTAAAACAGGGGCTATTCCAGAATTTTTGACAGATACAATCAGCAACACAACCAGGTTTTTCAGGAGCCCAGTGGGCTGCCCTCGAGCAGAGGACATGTCCTATCTACTTTGTTAAAGGACGTCGGTAATCTAGTTAGCGTGCGGCCATATAGATATCCTCAATGCCAAAAAAAATGAAATCAAGAGACTGATCCAAGAGATGCTTCAGGAAGGTATTATTAAATCATCAAACAGTCGTTTTTCTAGCCCTGTTCTACTTGTTAAGAAAAAAGATGAATCTTAGCGTTTCTGTGTAGATTATCGGACATTAAACAAGGAAATGGTACCGGATAAATATCCAATTCCGGTTAGTGAGGAGTTATTGGACGAATTATATAGAGCCAAGTATTTTTCAAAACTGGACCTTAAGGCAGGCTACCATCAGATTTTAATCAGGCGGGAAGATACGCATAAAACTGCATTCCGTATGCATGACGGCCACTATTAATTCTTAGTCATGCCGTTCGACCTGACCGATGCACCGGCAACATTTCAGTCTCTAATGAATGATATATTCCGCCCCTTCCTCCGGTGTTTCGTCTTGATTTTCTTCAACAATATTTTAGTATACAGTGAAACAGCGGAAAAACATGTGGGGTACTTAACTACAGTACTAGAAACACTGTTTGTCAACAACCTGTACGTGAATATGAGAAAATTCAATTTTGGCATGACAAGTGTGGCGTATCTTGGCATCCTTCCCTGTGATCCATGCCAAACTTCGATTTTATTTTGAAAACGGACGCATCCGGTTATGGGTTGGGCGTGGTGCTAATGCAACGGCATAGACTAATAGAATTTTATAGCAAGTTATTGGGGGTGCAAGGACAACTGAAATCCATTTATGAGAAGGAACTGATGGCAGTGTGTCTTGCAGTGCAAAAATGGAAGCATTTTCTCATAGGCCGCCACTTTATTATGCGGACAGACCAGCAGAGCATCAAATATATCACCCAGCAGCGAGAAATTGTAACTGATTATCAAAAATGGGTACGGAAGTTAATTGGGGTTGATTTTGAAATTCAATTGAAGCCTGGGGTGACTAATAGAGCAGCAGAGGCCCTATCGAGGCGGCCTGACATTGATTGGAGTCAGCTGGCACCTGAAGTACAGAATGATCAATTTTTACAGCGTATCAAGTGTAATATCGAACAAGGAACCCAAGAGCATCATGAGTTCACAGTCACTAATGGTCATTTGGTGTTCAAGGGCAGGTATGTTATTCCAAAAACATCCAAACTTATTCCAGTCCTTTTACGTTACTATCATGATTCTCAATTGGGGGGTCATACAGGTGAAGTGAAATTTTATTTAAGATTGGCCGCTGAATGGTTTTGGTCAGGCATGAGAAAAATTGTAGCTAATTATGTTCGCAAGTTTGTGGTGTGTCAGCAGCAGAAATATTCCTAATAAAAACCAGCAGGCTTATTACAACCCTTACCAGTGCCGGGACGAATTTTTGAAGATCTCTCATTAGAATTTGTGGAAGGCCTGCCCAACTTGAAAGGAATGACTTGCATACTGGTAGTGGTGGATCGATTGTCAAAATACAATCATTTTCTGCCTCTTAAACACCCTTTTACTGCTGTGACGGTTGCTGAGGTTTTTCTCCGTGAAATAGTGAAGTTGCACGGTTTTCCCTCCACAATTTTATCAGATAGAGACAAAGTATTTTTAAGTCAAGCTTTACTTCTGTTCTTTATCAATCTTCTGAACTAGTACTGATAGTTACCTAAGTCCTTCTCACAAAGAAAGTGCATGGTCTCTTATTTCAGATACTGAAGTCGGCTTTTTCACGATGGGATTTTGAAGAAGTCATGAATGCTGTCTTTTTTTCTGGTCTAGTACCACCTACTTCTGCACCTTCTAACATGCTCTTGCTAGTCAAAACAAGCGAGAAAAACAGGCGAATAAGGTGGACCTTGGCAAAGTGGGTAGAGATTTTTGTGATTTATGATTATAAAAATGTACTGGATTAGTTACACAAATGTAATGTAATCATAAAAAAGAGGATTATAACGTTATTATAACTTGAACATCAGCAAAAATATTTCTAACATGTGGTAATTGAAATTATACTCAACTCTGTAGACAGAAACCTGCAATCATTAAGTGGGAACCAAGAGAGTGAGACATATTAGTATCCTGAGTAATAAAACGGTTAATTTATCCACAAAAAAGCCTCTGGTACTTGTCTTTCCCAAGCTCGGCTAGATCAAAAAGACAATACACCAAAAACTCCTAAAAGTTTTAGATCACATCATTACATCCCACCATGAAATTCAACTCCAATTTTAAGATTAATTATTTACATTTCAATATATTTTATGAAGTTGTAAATGAAAATATATACCTAACAAGCAAAATATAAATAAAATCCAGGATAAAATTCAGTTCAGTCTTTGCTGAATTTTTTAGTCGAGATAGACATTTCTCAAGTATGATACCAGAAAAGTACTTCAAGAATCTATGTCAGGGATCCTGTGTCATGAAGATGCTGATTAAAAACGCGTGACTACATCAACGTATATGCATATGGTTTTTTGAAGAAAGAATGAAAGAGTACGTACATGCATAATACA
>PHNY01137287.1:10596-21717 GCA_003724115.2 Anethum foeniculum
AATCGCTCGGGAAACCGTTATCTTCATTTTTAATTTCAGAATATTTGTATTCAGTTAGTTAAGCAATCTGGAAACAAAGCGGCTAATTATGTAGCTCGTTTATTTGTTTTTCAACCTGGTTGCATGATCAGTTGGGGGTTTGTCCCGATTGAGTGTGTTTCAAAGTATTAATGAGATCTGCTATAAATTTNAAAAAAAAAAAATATTATTAGCAAGTTTTAAGTGGTTTTCGTAGTTATATGATTCTTTAATTTTCAATAAATTCATATTTCTTTTTGTGCAATCATAATTCTTCTTTCTCTTTAATATGTAAATAGTTAACTGACCCCCGAGCTTCACAACAATCTTCTATCTATAATAATACTCTGATTTCCTTTTTTCATTTTTTATTTAATATTAGTCATTTTAATATTTCCAATAAATATAATATATATAGAAGTCTAAAAAACTGATTTCTCGCTACACATGCATGTTCAGTTCAATGAGGCGGCCTCTGTTCACAAATCTAATTTTATAAAATTATACTACTGATTAATTAATAATTAATTTTATAATATCATAAAATTTAATTTAAATATTTTCAAAATCTAATTTATTACTTTATTTTACAACATCTTACTGCTATTTTATTATTTAATAAGAAATATCTAATTTTTGTACAATTACAACTTATATTATAATTTAAAAGTTAAAATATCTAATTGTTATTATTTAAAATTTGAGTATTTATAGAAAAATATTTAGATACAAAATTTGATTTGCAAAGAATCATTAGGCTAATATTAAAATAGTCGTATGAGTTTAAAATATATTTTGGTACTTGAAATTTAGAAAAATATTAATATGGTAACTTTGACTTGAAAAGAAAGTTTAGTTTTCAAGTTTAAGCAAATACTAATATAGTGTAAACAAATATTAATATTGTAGAAAAATTTTAGAAAAATTATAAGATGTTAATTTGAGTTAAGGAGAGAGTTTAAGAGAAAATGAGATAATTAATTTTTGACTTGAAACGAGAAAAGTAAGATGATATTTGAGTTAAGAAATTTTTTTATCAATATGTTAAATAATTTTAGTATAATAATAAGATGGTAATTTGAGTAAGAGGAAAGTTTAGCAAAATATGAAGTAATTAATATATTCTCTGTTTAATAATTTAAAATTTCAAAAAAATAAGAATAATAGGTTGAGACGATAAAAAAGTGCCAACTCATTGATCTAGTCTTTTCCTTCATATACTTCGTATAAATTTATATTGATTGGGTGATTTAAAATTTTCACTCAAGCACACATATGGTTGAATTTGTTAGAATTTCATGATCCTTTATGTATCACGCTACTCGATTTAGTTAGACGGTTTTTGTTAACTATTTGAAATATCTTGAAATAAATTGAAACAAAATTTTAAAATAGAGCAGATGTCCAAAATTGTATAAAAGAAAAGTTTTAAAATGATGCGTCATTTATAATGTGTTAATTCGGACCATTTTAATTGGTGAAATTGATATAAATGTATGAGTTTCATCTTATATGATTACCAGTCACAAATTATACGTGACATTTTATAAACATTTTAAATCCGATTTTGAATATCTAGCATTTCTCTTTAAAATATTATGTGATACCTCTAAAATCTTGGTTCCATCTTTTTTAATTTTATGTTAAAAAAATATTTAGGTGCTCCGTTTGATCGTGAGTGTAATAAATAGACTGAGAAAGAAAAACTTATAAAAGTTAAGTAAAATAAGTAACTTATAACTTAAAATGAATAAGTGACTTATAAGTGATAAGTGGATGGATACTTATCATTTATATAAATGTTTGGATAATTTAGTTATAAGTCAGATTTTTTTTTTTACTCAAATGAACTAAAATAAATAATTTTTAAATATAATAATCTTAATTCTTGAATTTTAAGTTAGATTAATATTTAAAAATATATATTTTAAAACTAAAATTAATAAAAAAGTGAAAAATCAAAATAAGTTGAAGAAAAGTATGTTATTACTAATCTTCAAATTAGCGGCTTATAAATTATAAATTCGACTTTCTAAATTGAATCGAAAAATACTCATCAACAAGCTTATAAATCACTAAGCTGACTCTCTAAAGAGGCCTAAGAATCTAAGATATGAGATATTAGATTACGTGGGACTAAAAAATTGTTCAAACCATGAATTCCAAAGCAGACAATTAAACGGTGGCACGAGCCTTAATTAGAAAATATAATTCAAAATTGAATTATTGGGTCATAGCCAGCCGTAAAGTGGCATGGTATTTTGGTGCCCATATTTTGACTACACTAACTGTACTTTCTCTCAATTATGAATAATGAATTATGAATTATGAGTGGAATTATGTAGCACACACAATTTGTGCTTTTAGCCTGCTCAATTGTTTCACTTTTATATTGTCAAACATATAGTACTACTAACTGCTCGAAAAATATTCAGTCAAAAGACTGCCAGTGGAGGTAACAGGAATTGGAGTCACCAGATTAGTGTCATGAATTATGATCACTCGTATAATTAGATTTTGGCTCAGTCAATTTTATATTTTCGGTTTTGTGTAATTTCAAAAAATTATAAGATTTGTATCAAATGATATATGAAGATGAACAGTGCTAAGGTCTCAAATTGATTATCAATTTTTTTTCAAATGATATGTCACGATATTTAGTACATTTTGATTTATCAACGTTATATAATTCAACCTTATTATTAAGAAAATTATCAATTATTGTTTAGATTTTTTTTTTTTTAACCAATTATACTTATGTTTGGTTAATATTTTAGAGACCAATTTGAAGTGACTGGTATTTTTTAGTTGTGGGTATATGTAAAGCCAGGAAAGATAATAAAAATTATTTACCCAATAATAATTTGACAAAGATTGTACTTGGGAATAATTTTGAAGATTTTTTGAATTTTTAAATATTTTTCATAATTTTATATTTTCAGATGAATACATAAATTTGAACAAGTAATTATCAGTATGTTAAAGCAAAGTTATTCTTAATTAGTTGATATGGTCGGAATAAATAAATTGGACGGTATTTGTGTATATATAATAATCTTTGAATTACGGTTAATTCAAAATTTATGAAATTTGATTAAACAAATATACAAACTAAATAAACCAACAATTTTTTATCTAATATTCAAATATATAATTTAACGATCTTTCGTTCGTATCAGGATTAATCAGATCCCCGTAACAGTTCAGCTGGATCATATCAAATGTATATAATATCTCTGCTAGTAAGAGATTACATCTACAGACTACAGGATATCTAAAAATATAAAATAGTGAAATAGGGACGGTGAGATTTATGTATTAGCTAAAGCATCCAAGAAGCGGCCAGAAGAAGTCCCAACTCAAGATGCTTATTTAAGTAAACTTGTCTTTTTTCACGGCCGCATAACAATACACGTAGATGTCCCAAAACATATCTCACAATTTTATAATTTCGTACTAATACATGCGGGTTTCTAATTTATTTATAAGAGAATAATTAAAAACTAACATTCGAGAATCGTTATAGAAACGAATTTAAAAAATTCTAGCATTTTTCATTACACAAATAGATGAGTAGTGCTACATGCACAAAATTTAATACAAAATTTTGCATAAAATGATATGATATGATATGATAAATGAGGTGAAATATTTTAATTAGCGCTATTTTATATCCAATTTTGTGCATATTTTTTCAAATATATATATATATATATTGCGAAAACACATTAGCAGTTTTTCTTCATATATACCAAACGTGGGATACATTCTCATGGTGACGGAACAATAAATTAATCCTGCAACATAGTTTTTTCTTTTTTTGGGAAGGAAACAACATTTGCATTAATCAAATAGGACAAGGCTCTCAAAAATAAACCAAGGAGGGACAGTACTCCACTCTTGCAAATCAAATATAGCTTTTGTTGCTCTTGCTAACTTATAAGCAACAATATTTGCAGATGTATGACTAAATTTTGCTAGCACGTTCTCAGAGTGCTTAAAGCAATCAATATAATCAAGAATTATTGTGTGGAAGTATGATTCTCCACTGACACCATTGCATGCATCTGCTAGTTGTTTCGCACAATTTTTGAATCCAACTCTTTAACCCCATATAGTGCTTTCTTTAAACTTATTGCTTTTGCTTCTCTAGATTGCAAAAATACACCAATTTTTCTATTACGAGCTCATAAAAACTCTTCCTGAGCATTCCGAATCACTGCACCCACCCCAAAACTATTCAATTCCTCAAACTTGGCAGCATCGACATTAACTTTAACCCACCCCTGCTCGGTTTACTCCAATGTATGGGACTCTTGTTCATAACTGCTATATTATTGCTTACCTCGCAGTTTAGTTTGTAAGTTCGATAAAAAATTTCTCATTTTTTTTCATATCAGATTTTATCTAGATTAATATGACATATCTACATATTTTTATTAAAAATATAATCAATTAAGAGATGACATACATGTTCTTTTTTGGAGATACTTTTAAAATCTCTAAGATTACATTAGGTGTGGATCAATTAATTTTTTTTTGAAATATATAAAATGTTTTCATAAAATTTAACAATATAAGAGTGTCTCTAAAATATACTCGGTGTATGTGAAAAAAATATTTTGAATCTTTGGATTTTTCATTTCTTTGAAGAAAAAATTTACTTCATTTTAGTCATATTTTCCTCATCTTATTGACTTTAAAGATAAAAATGTTAACCTCACTTGTTAACCTTTTTATACATATTCTTCGAGTATCTAGGAGTCTATTTGTCCAAATTCTAAGTCATGAAACTTAAAAATATTTTTGACTTCAACTTAAAAATTTTCTATTCTTAATTTTTATTTATTATTTATTTAAAATAAATATATTTATCCCTAAAGGGTGGAAAGAAAAAACTAAAAAGTGATTGAAATGTTATCCTATACATGATTAGATGATTTTTTATAATAATATATTATGTATCAGTGATTTAGTGGACATTATTTTTTCAAAACACTTAAAGCGGTTATATCGGTGGTTCTGTAACAATCATGAAGGGAAACAATATGAATAATCTGTAACAATAAAAGTAGCAAGAGAAAGATCTTCGCTACACTACAACTCAAGTATCAACCACTAATTACACAGATAAATGAATAGTAGTACAGGCTTATAGGTAACATACCCATTATTGATTATAGAAGTAGATACTTCACCAATAACCATATTAGTCATAGGCGCAACAATGGTATCAGCTCCAAGCACACTATTTGCTTGAGGCACCACATCAGATTTTTTTTTTTTTTTTTAGGATAGTCCTTATTCCAATGGTAAACTTGTCCACAAGACTAACATGTTTGTTTGTCTTTGGTTCCTTAACTTGTTCTTTTAATTATCAAGTTTACTGTTACTTTTTACTAGATAGCTTTCATTTCTGGCCAGAAATCACTACATTTAACTTCACACTCCCACTTTCAACCAGCATCACATGTCCCTATTTGGACTTGTGCTGCTCCCGCACATAGATATCCAACACCGGGTTAGTCCAAGTGATATCTCCTTCCGTCTTTTCAGAAAAAGAGCAAATTCTTCCCAAGACTTTGGAACTTTTTCAATCACATACATCATATGAAATTTTTCATGAAGATCCATACCTGACTCCTTCAAGACATGGATAATCATCTCAAACTCGTGCACCTGCTCAGTCATTGTAACACATCATTCCCAAAATGGGAGAAGATATTACTTATAATTCAAAAACCTGCAAACAGAGCACCAAAATAATCCCCAAGTAATATTAAACCTCCATATAGTTCAAAATATAAACTAAATGTCTAAATAAATATTAAAATATTAAATAATGCTAGAAACCCTCAAGTCCTAATAAATAGAAATAAAGGGTAGCTCCCCATCACACAGTCCCAGATCCCTCTAGGTACCCTTCAAAAAAAGAATACGGCATGAGCCAAATGCCTAGTATGGATTGGAAGTACAATTTAACTAAAACAGGAAGCAGTAATATTATTTTGACATTTTATAATAAAAGAGAAATTTTAAAAATGAATAAGGCTGAATCAACAAAGCGTTAGGATATTTCATATCACGATCAAAACATATACAGATATATACGTCATAGAGTACCGTAATATATGAAACAAACTGGATAGCGTGTACGGCATATACAACGTCACTGCCAAATCTAATCAAATCAAACTCTACACCAACGTATCCTGAACAAATATCAAATGGCCAAAACTCCTCCCAAGAGCTAACATAAGGATACGTCGTGACCAATCACACTGTCATGGAAGTGTCATGCCACTGGTGCCGCAATGACATGGCTGTAGTACCCCTATAGCTGGTTAACTCGATATACTCTATATCACTAAGGGCCTAAAAGATCAATTTCGCACAATTTCAAAAATCACTTCGATGTAGATCAAGTACTCTAAACAAATATGTAAAAAGAATAATTTCTAAAATTACAAAGATATTTAAATATTCTAAAACAAAACTGAATATTCCGGAAAAGAACTAAAACAAATACTTTAATATTTTGAAACAAAATTGAGAGAGATATTAAAATATTTTGGAACAGACTTTAAATAATTTATGGAATAAATATGTATCACACAAAATTTTAAAAAACATCATAAAATATTTAGATATTTTATAACAAATTTTAAAAGAATTTCGAAAAGTCAAAACAGTCAAAATGAATGATTACGGAGCGAACATATTTGAGAACAAAATGAAACAAATTAAGTAGTTCTGGTATGAGTAACGCTGAATAAAAATGAATAGAATACGTAACTCAAAATAGCAAATAAAAATACCAACATAGTCCACAAATAATCCGTTAAATTCTCCATCCCAAATCAAATACCAAAATTATAATTTATTATTAACAATTCTTTCTGTTTGGTTTTATGATAAAAACTCTCTTAATATAATTATTATTCTATATACTACTTATTACATAATACTCTATCATCAATAACTTAACATTTAAACTGAATCCAATATTATAACTTATGTCTCATTTAATGGTCCATATTATTAGCATATCATAAGTATACTAGTACTTCACACCTTGTCGACTCGAAACAAATATATGCTGATGCTCCAGGAGCATTAGCATATATCTTTTGCTCCTGGAGCATTAGCATTAGAACCCATCTTTTGTCAATTTACTTAAGGCCTGGTAGTTCACATATTAAATAAGTTAATAAACATTTAACTCAATAGCAACCAATTATTAAATACTACATATATTTATATCATATGAATATTGAACATGTACCGAATAACATAAACCTTTAAAACAACAACAAACTTTCATATTATTTATTATAAAATTCATGGCCTAATTAATATCTTAATTATACGGTTAGTTAAAAATATTAAAGAATGTCTTCTACATGTAACCATATTTTAATACTCGTATGGCTATACAAGACTTGTACTTCATCAGTACAGATAACACATATTTAAGGCTCATGTGTAATACCCAAAAAACACTTATGATAAAGACTTAATAAATTACGATATTTTAATAGCAAATTTAGACAAATGCACCAAAATAAGGAATACCTTGATGGTTTAACCTTTGTAAATACTGTCATTTTTCTTGCTCTTCACGACCCTGCCTTTCGTCTGTATCTCTCTCTGCCGTAGTCTCTCAACACTAGGATTTTATTAACGACGGGACTATAAACTAAGTGTATATATATAGGCCCAACTATCCTATAATTATTAGAATTTTAATAATTAATCAAATACCAAATATCAATTCTTTCTCTTTTCTAGTTAATCAATATATTTAATCACCTATTCTTATTCTAGTTAAAATCTTATTATTATTATTATTATTATTATTATTATTATTATTATTATTATTGAAGAGATATTTGACCAACCTACTCAGTTAGGATGCCGCTAATTAACTTTTAGGATAAAACAACAATGGAGCAATCTGTTATAGACCAACAAATCTCAACGGCAACCACACCTCCAATTGCCGGAAAATCTGTGTATATGTATGTATATGTGGGAGATAGAAAGATATGATAGACTCTAGGATTTTTCCCTTCTTCACCCAATTAATGTATCTCACGTATCTCAATCGTCTGTATATCCAATATATTATATATGTATCAAGAGTAATTATTGTTATTATTAAATAATAATAGTCCTCATTCAGATATCAATATGTAATATATTATACAATATTCTTACTTATATATAACCTTGTATATAATTTTAGTAATTAGCTAGCCACTGAGCCGAATAGAGTATGTGTAAAAAGCAGGAGTAGACTATAATGAGATTTTTCCTTTGATATCGTCCAATGTTAATCGCCCTAGGGACGATATTGGGTAAAATGGAGATTTTACCTTATGATGAGAGTTAATGTGACTTGAACCCAATTAAAGGGTACATATGCATCTATGGTAAAAATGGTGCAATCGGTTAGAGTTTACATATCAAGACATTTGCAATTTTTTTTATGTCCATTCATAGTTTGAGATCTATCAAATGATGTACGAGGTGAAGAATTATAATAAGAGCGTTTACATTCGGTTTGTATGTCAGTTTTTTTGGATTTTCAAGAAGTTCAAGAACCTTTGAGGAGATCCCGAAGTTCATGAATTTTGACTGATTTCTCAGAGGCTCCCCTGAGAATATCTTAGGATCCTGAGGGTGTGATATTTTGACTACTTACGGCTATGGCCATGACGCTAATGTTAAGGCCCCTGAGCTGGAAACACAATATTAAACTAAGTTCATTATTATTCTGATATCTAAATAGAAAGTGGATTAGCTAAGGTTTTTTTTATGACCGTGATATACTTTATACATAAAACATATACAGATTAATATACATAAGAGAAAAGGCTCTTTCACTTTGTAAACAAAAATTTCTTCATTGTTATGTATTTTGTTAGGAATCATGTGTATTCTTAATGATATATCAAAACTTAAGCATAATTTGTATAAATTAATTTGTAATGTGTCAATAGATAATACCCTTATGGAGTATCCATTGATAGTGAAGCTTATCAATGGATAAGTACTTTTGTAAAGAATTCAGCTAAGTCTTTAGTTAGTAGTTGATATAATAGTTGATCATTGGATAAGTCAATGTTGACTATCAATGGATGTGGAGAATAGGTAGGTGAATTGTAAATACTTAATGCCTTGTAATTCTGCGCAAATGAGATGACTATCAATGGATGATGTTCACACGATCAATGGCTATGGAGTAAAGCCTATCAACGGATGACAACCAATGGCTAATCAGAAGAACACTAATAATGGATAAAAGTTCTGATATCCATTGACAGTGACTTAACAGTGAGGAATAGATCTAGTAGGATTCGCCATGAGCTCGAGAGATATTATAGATTTCTCTTGGCTCAAGATGATGATGTTTGGCTTATGGATAATGATGAGCCTCTCACCTACCAAGATGCTATGAACAATCCAAACTCCGAGTGATGGCTGGAGGCCATGAAGTCCGAGATGGAATCCATGTATCAAGATAAAGTATGGACTTTAGTTGATCCACCCGAAGGGATAAAACCTAAAGGGTGCAAGTGGGTTTTCAAGAAGAAAACTAACATGGATGGTAATGTACAGACCTATAAAGCGCGACTAGTGGCAAAAAAGTTTCAAGCAAATTCATGGTATAGACTATGATAAAACTTTTTCACCAGTGGCTATGGTCAAGTCCATCAGGGTTTTGCTAGCAATAGCTGCTTACTATGACTATGAGATCTAGCAAATGGATGTCAAAACCGCTTTCCCAAATGGGAGCCTAGTAGAGGATGTATATATGATATAACCTGAGGGTTTTGTCCATCCAAAGTTTGCTAAGATGGTCTGTAAGCTGCTTTAACCTATTTATGGATTAAAGTAAGCCTCAAGGAGATGGAATATTCGTTTTGATGAAATAGTCAGAAAGTTTGGCTTTATTTAAAACGAAGATGAACCATGTGTTTACAAGAAGGTGAGCCATATGAAATTCCTGGTATTATATGTAGATGACATATTACTAATAATGAATGACATACCTTTTCTACAGGCGGTTAAGACTTGGTTGGGAAATAGTTTCAAGATGAAGGACTTAGGCGATGCTACCTATATATTAGGAATCATGATCTATAGAGATAGATCAAGGAGATTAATCGGCCTAAGTCAGAGTACATACATTGACAAAGTGTTGCATCGTTTTGGGATGCAGGAGGTAAAGAAGGGATACATCCCGATGTCTCATAAGATAGTGATCTCAAATGATAACTTCCCAAAATCATTAGATGATAAGGGTCGTATAAATAAAGTTCCATATACTTCGGTAATTAGTTCTATAATGTATGTGATGATATGTACTCGTCTTGATGTTTTCGCATGCTTTAAGTATGATGAGCAAATGCCAGTCTAATCCAGGTGAGGTTCACTGGATAGCTATCAAGAATATTCTTAAGTACTTGAAGAGCACTAAAGATTCATTCTTGGTATATGGAGAAGATAGGAACTGGTTGTAAAGGGTTACACTGATGCTCGTTTCTGAACCTAATTTTTGGACAAACTGTCTAAGTCAGTTTTGTGTTTTGTCTATATATAAGTAATGTTAGCTGGAATAGTTCACAGCAAGAACATTGATGATTATACAATGAAAGTCGAGTATATTGATGCTTTTGAAACAGCCAAAGAGACTGTTTGGGCATGTGCTTAGGCGATATCACCTTATTAATAAGATTAATGATCAATGAGATATATACGTAAAGTGCATACGAATGATAATGTTGCAGACCCACTGGCTAAGGCTTTGGCACAGCAGAAGCACAATGGCCATACTAGTTCCATGAGTATTAGATACATGGGTGATTGGCTCTAGTGCAAGTGGGAGATTGTTAGTGCTTGTGCGCTAGAGACAACACTATTATGTTTTAGTATAAGAAATTTGGATAACTAAGTTTATGTTCTATCGATTATTTCCTTTTATAATTTATTTACTCTAAATTTACTGCGATATAAATGTTAGATTAATAAATGTCCTTGGAATATGATATGCATTCTATATCTCTAAGTACGTGACTTAGAAATGAGATTATGAGA
>PHNY01137328.1:8691-23775 GCA_003724115.2 Anethum foeniculum
ATGTATAAAATTGAAAAAGTCCATTTACAAATCAGTATGGAATTTAAACAATCCATAGATTTACAAATTCTAATAAAATCCATGAATTGTTATCAATCCTTTAAAATCACACCCCTACTAGTATGTTAGAGCTATTTTCTTTCTTCTCCTTTGGAAAATACAAATTAAACAAACCTCCGCTGATATATCTCACTTATCGCAGGGTACTTGAAGGGTACCGTTTATGTAATCTCACCCACATTTCAAAAAATAAAGAGACTGTGTTCAAAAAGATCCCGACTTTGTGTATGTATATGTACAATATGTCAAAAATTGAAAAGTAACTATATAAATAAGAACCAATAACAATTTTACACAAAAAAAAAATTGCTCATATAATTTGAAAAGTGATCTAGACAAACTTAGATCATGATATTTTACACATGAGACTCATCTACATTTGTATGCATTTTCGTCCCGACTAAAATACCGGAAATTTCGTTGAACCGATAATTAACAATGTAAATTCTTCTAGTATAATTACATGGATGCTCACACTGTATAATCATTACTATTGATAGATGATAAATCTTTACCGTTATTGACCTCCTCTTTCGTATCCTTATCATCTTCCCCATTTCCTCATTTATGGAAACCAATTTTACTCTTGAACAAATTACCACGTAAACAACCAGTAGTGGGCGACAGATTTAGAAATTAAGCTGAATATGATAAATAATAAAAACTTAACAATTTCATAAAATAATGAAAATTGAGTACAATTTACAGGGAAAAAAATAATAGGAGATGCTTCACAAAGAATACAGAGAAAACAAGCGATTACAACACAATAGGCCTTCTTATTTCACCACCCTTACAACCCAACTTAATTCATCAAATCACACATATATGTGCACGCCACGCCACATACGTATATATTATGATGATCTTTTTACATTCCTTGAATCTCAATTTTCCATCCCCTCTTCATCATCATATTCATCTTCTTGATCATCATTTGCCACAGCCTCTTGATACTGCTGATACTCCGAAACCAAGTCATTCATATTACTTTCAGCCTCAGTGAACTCCATTTCATCCATTCCTTCACCTGTGTACCAATGCAAAAACGCCTTCCTCCTAAACATGACCGTGAACTGCTCCGAAACACGCCTAAACATCTCTTGAATTGATGTCGAATTTCCCATAAAAGTCGAAGACATAGCCAGCCCTGTTGGAGGAATGTCACAAACACTTGACTTGACATTATTAGGAATCCACTCGACAAAGTACGAGGAATTCTTGTTTTGTACATTGATCATTTGTTCATCAACTTCTTTAGTACTCATTTTGCCACGGAACATAGCGGATGCAGTGAGGTAACGACCGTGACGTGGATCGGCAGCACACATCATGTTCTTCGAGTCCCACATCTGTTGAGTGAGTTCCGGGATTGTGAGGGAACGGTATTGTTGAGAACCACGGGAAGTTAGAGGTGCAAAACCAACCATAAAAAAGTGGAGACGAGGGAAGGGGATTAAATTAACAGCGAGTTTTCGGAGATCAGAGTTGAGTTGGCCGGGGAAACGGAGGCAACATGTTACACCACTCATTGTTGTGGAGATCAAGTGGTTCAAATCACCAACTGCATCCATTAAAGAATATTACATAAGTATACACAAACTTTTAAATTTTGCACCTAGATGAAGACATATGTACAAAATATCACTTGATGGTTCGAAATCATAAAATATTTAATCAAACAGATCCAAGCATATATGTGATCACTATGCAAATTGAATTATGTAGTATTTCTTTTGTAAATTAATTATTCAAAACGGGTCCATCATGTTTTTGTCTTTAGCTACTTTGTAGGACATTCAAAAGGGATTATATAAAGAAAGAGAACTTACAGCTGGGATTAGTGAGCTTGAGTGTACGGAAACAGATATCATACAAAGCTTCATTATCAAGCACCATGCATTCATCAGCATTTTCAACCAGTTGGTGGACGGAGAGGGTGGCATTGTAAGGCTCAACCACCGTATCAGAGACTTTCGGAGAAGGGAAGACCGAAAAAGTCAACATCATCCGATCAGGATATTCTTCTCTGATCTTTGATATTAGTAGCGTTCCCATACCAGATCCAGTACCTCCTCCCAGAGAGTGACATATTTGAAAACCTGTATATGTACTTTTTTAGCATTAGCTTGCATGAAAGAAAATAAAATTCATTAAAACTTATCATGGAGTGGTATGGTTGTATTATGTATATAATGCTTATATGAAACTCTTGGATCAAAATTACTGTCATCATATTATCACATACATTTTCCTGAATTTTGATCAATTAAGTACTAATTTCTCGCATTTGTGCACAAAACTTCCGTATCGGCATATATTCTAGAAAAGTTATAATTTTCTGTTACATTGAACTTGTTACTAACAGACAATTATTCTTTTTTGATGCAAGTTACTAACAATACAATGACATATCTAAGAAGATTTAGATTGTACCTTGCAAACAGTCACAATTTTCTGCTTCTTTGCGGACAACATCAAGAACTGAATCAATAAGTTCAGCTCCTTCAGTGTAATGACCCTTAGCCCAATTGTTACCAGCACCATTTTGTCCAAAAATGAAGTTATCAGGCCTGAAAATATTTCCATAAGGCCCTGTTCTCAAACTGTCCATAGTTCCAGGCTCAAGATCCACCAGCACTGCTCGTGGCACATACCTCCCTCCACTAGCCTCATTGTAGTACACATTCACCCTCTCTAGCTGAACATGAGAGTCTCCGTGGTAGTTCCCGGTAGCATCGATACCGTGTTCATCGCAGACTACTTCCCAGAATTTTCCTCCGATTTGGTTACCACATTGGCCAGCTTGAATGTGAAGAATTTCTCTCATTTCGAACTTTAAAAAATAATTTAAATAATGTTACCAAACAAAATGGAATTTTGGTACTTAGGACAATGTGGAGAGAAAGGGAGAGGGCAATGAAGAATGAATGAAGATGGGTTTTTGTAGTTTTTATTGTGACTTGTGAGAGAGGATTTGATTTGTGACAATTGATATTTTTGTTTGCTAAAATAAATAATGGAAGAGAGGTTAAATTAATAATGAGAAATGCTAGAGTCCCCAAAACAGTTCACAAATGTTGAGTTGTAATATGTCATTGGTTACTTTCTCATAAATGATATGGATCCACTGTGTATCCCACGAATAAAAACGCGTCATGTGTCATTCGAGAATATTTTTGAGAAGGCGTTTGAGGTATGTAGCACTGCTCATTAATAATTCCATGTGGATGTGTTTTGGTGGGCCATGTTCAAGCACACTATGAGTGAGCTGGATATGGAGGGAGACAGCAAGATGCTTGACAGCCAACCTGGAAATATTCACCGTCTAAACGATCTAATCTACCCCCTGTAATCTTATCAGATCTTTTAAATTGATAGTTTTCATTAAATATATTTTGTTGGTTTAAATTGATCATAATTAGTAAAATTTGAAGTCCAAAACAATACCTCTGTTATGCATTATTTGGCTTATCCATTTTTCTTGTTTTAGCCCAGTTCCACCTGTTTTGACAAGTGAACTTAATCGTACAAATCGAATACTTGTATTTGCATACATTAAAAAAGAGAATTATTGCAAGAGATCAGAAGTATCAACCTAAAAATCAAAATGGGGCCTGTGATTAGAAATGTAATTAGGTAACAAGTTGAGTAATATATAAATAAGCAGATAAGGAATATCAATTAGTGGGTAGTTAGGTGCTGTTTAGCATAATTAGATAATGAAATACTTAATATATGATAACAAAGCACTACACAAGTTCTTTTCAAAAAATAAAAAATAACACAATAAATACAATATATACCAGTTTTTAGTATAATTTACGAGACACTAAATATCATCCATTTTTGATAAAATTTTGGTACGAGTGAAAATCGAATTCCGGATGAAAATATAATTCACTACGTTACATCAGAATTTCTCGTGCGATATTTTATTATTTGAACTTTAATTTTTTCATGAGCCCTTAAATTTTTATTTTTTACTACAGCATTTCAGTGATTTCCCTTCAATTATTAGCGAGAAAAATAGAGTAGTGTCTTATTCAATCTTGTCTCACTCACCCCATGCACTGATGCAAGTAAAATGTCCCCACTCCTACCTTTCTTCCAGCTCCAGCTTCCCTGTTTGGTGTAACTGTAAGGATCCAATGTCATTATCACCTTTCCAATCTTATTTTTATGTATTATTACTTGTTATTATAACGTTTGTTCTACAGCAATTCATTAATCGGAGAGATCCGATCAAGATACAATGATTCCAATAATCGTGATGTTGTATTATTCAATAATTTCGTATCAAGGTCAAGGGTTGTGTTTCGTGAACATCTTAAGCAAAGATTAATAGTTAAACTGTCGGTTTATAGTAGAGAATCTCTATAGTTGTAACATGTCCCTTTAGTACCAACCACCACTTGTTTCACATCTTTCTGAATCAACTAATGGAGATGTGAAAGTTTAGTGTGTGTAACTCATCTAGATCTGTGGTAAAATGTACAATTTGTGTAAAAACTAAACCTGATTGCAAGTGAATCAACAAATTAGACATAATCTTTATAATTAATATGTGAGTAGGGAGGAATTACTGTTAGTGTCGGCTTATTTCTGTTACATCGAATGTGGAAGATTAGTCCTATATGTGTTGATCAAGGAATACGATGTTGATTAACATGTACGAGACGCGTTAGACAAGTTATGTCTGGTGTTGACAGAGGTTTAATGGCATCTCGTACTGAATTATTCCAGGATACACCTATTCCCGGTGGGCTCTAAACGAGTGTGTGGGAGTTCAGTTCCAGTTACACGATTCTTAGAAATTAGAATCTATTGCAATCTGGCTTATGAAAAGTAATCCCAAGAAAAGAGTTGAATATTTTTACACAACTCAAGACAAGACCGACAGGAGAAGCCATATACCACTTGTGTAGTTGTGTGTATGTGATGAGAAAAATGAATAATTGTGTTCTGTTAATGGGACTGTACATAACATGGTATGGTAGGCTACCATTCGAATAATCAGCATGGTGGTAGGTAGCACATGGAACAAGTTACCTCACATGCCTCTCATATTCACTAAATTATATTAATATGCATAAACTATAGGAAACCAAGCAACAGGATAGCGAAGTGTGAAGACCAAGTCTGGTGCACAAATTAATTTGGTTATCAGTTTTGATCTGGGCCTCAAATCACTTTTGGCCTGTGGTTGAGATCTAGGCAATACAACACTATTACCTCATTGGTCTCACTATAGCAGGATCAATGAGCTCAGCTGAACAACACTTCAGTCTTCAGCAATACATGTTTCTAAAGAAAGGACAAAAATGCATATATTAATTCTTAATTCTTGTAATAAAGATGCCTGTACAAGGCTTTTTCTAATATTCAACATAAAATCTGCATTCTTCAATTACCCTTCTTGGAGGATTTGCACCTGTTCAGAAATTCACAATAATTTATTCTTGACGAAGCGAAATACAACATTACTCGTACTACATTGCTGCAAGGTGAGATACTAGGCTGCTGATAAACTCCCCAGTTTATTTCAACAAACACTTGCAGTAGTGTAGTTTTGTTGAGGCAGAAATTATCGTGAATACCCACCCCGGGTAGCTCAGCTGGTTGAGGCCGGGACTTTAGGGGCTTACCACCCCAAGGTCCTAGGTTCGATTCCAAGGAGGGAAAAGAAATTATCGTGAATACTAAATTGGTTTTGAAACCTCCTGAAATCCCAACAGGTGTGTCATGATTCAAATACAGTTTTTTAACGAGGAAGAATGGCGCAATTTTATACATGACAAATTTCTGAGTTGAGAACTCTGACTCTCTGAGACTTGCTGTCTTGAATTTATTTCTTCTTCCCTGCTAAAAGGCATATTCATACACGAGTCCTGCACATTAAATATTTTAAAAAGAATAAATAATAATTAACAAATGTTTAACTGTTTAAGACTACTAGAACAGAATCATATCTAAGTTGGAATTAGATTTGATTGAAATTATTTGTACGTGAAAAGAAATGGAACACTGAAGATATTGCAGTTAGTGGGTTGAAGCTAAAATTCCAAAAAGAAAATGTCTAAGCCCGGGTTCGAACCGGGGACCTTTAGTGTGTGAGACTAACGTTATAACCAACTACACCACCCAGACGATGTGTTATATTTTGACTCCAAAGCAATTTATATTTTAAATTCAATTTTTAACTTCATGACTGCTACATTTTTTTTTTGACAGCAGACTGCTATAGTTGAAGCAGACGAAAGTGAGAGAGACAATCGGAGCAGCAATGTCGATGAAGGAACCAGAAACCCTAGTCCCTGATCCGAGCTCCAATCAGGAACCGACACGTCATCACAATTCACAATCAGAAGAAGAAGAAGAAGAAGAAGTCTCCGCCGGTGAACTGAAGTCATTGCCGTCGTCGTCGGAGATAATAAAAGCAGTCGAGGTGGTCGAAAGAGACTCTACTGCCATCGCCCAGAGTTTCACTTCACTCTTCGCTTCTCTTCGTTCCTCTTTATCTCAGGTACAGAGAGTGAGTGAGTGAGAGAGAGAGAGAGAGAGAGAGAGAGAGAGAGAGAGAGAGAGAGAGAGAGAGAGACTGAAATTGATTACAACTGAAGTAATGAATGATATGTTAAGCTAGTATCTAAATTATGACAATTAATATATTGTTGCTGTCAATATTGAGATGCTTTTCTGTTAGCAATTGCTAAATTGATTGTGCTTACTTGTAAGTTCGGAATATATAGAATTACATACTTTTTGATTTGCAAATTTTTTCAAGAGATGATCTGTTTTTGCAGGTTACTGGACGGTCTGTTGATCATTTGGAGTGTTTTAATGATGCTGCTGGTCGTCTTCAAGAATGTAGTAAGTGTAATTATTGTAAAGCATGTTGCATATTCTATAGTACCTGTTATGATTTGGTATGCTAAAGATGGAGATTGTTCAGAGTAAACTGTTTTTCCGGTTTCCTGTATTTATAAGTTGCAGTGCGACACATTTTTATCGCAAGACAGGATAGATGAATACAAGTGATGTTCCCTTGAGTAATCAATCTTTAGTACCAATTATTTTCATTGTCTATTGAGTGTTGCTGTGCTTATGTATGAGTGTGAGTGCAAGAACTAAGTCTTTGACGAGGCTAGCTTTAGAAGTAGCTTACTACATTTCAAGGTTTATTTGCTGGATATGAATATCTGTATATATCATCCTCTTTGTTGGCTTTTCTTGTAGCACTTGATGCGGCAACCAAAGGAAATCGTTACATAAATTCATGCCTTAGGTATGATTCTGAACCTTATCTGTTATAAGAGATTTCTATACTATGAGAAATGATGTTGCTTCAATCTACGATGCAGGTTAAATGAGGAAATGAAAGGCATGGACATTCTGGCAGCACAGCTGTATCCTTTCTTTCATTGGATTTACAAGAACTTCATGTTTTTGATAATCATTATGTAATAGGCATGCACAAAACCCTATCTTCAATTGAATCCCGGCTCAAGAAAAAATTAAAAGAAAAAAACCAAGTTGTTCTATTTATCTTTTTACCAGTTAACATCCATCATCTTATCACCGGGGCTCATTTAACTAGACATTGTCTTCATCCAGATAATACTCTTTGCAAATTCTTCATATTTTTTTTTTTAAAAATTACTGGCCGTAAGGGAATGAAGGAGCCTGATTAGTTTTTAGAGTTCAAAACAGATTCACATTTTTAATAAATTTCTTCCTAGTACTACTTGTTTGTTCCCTTGATCCATATAAAGAAAGACCCTGAGAAGGAATGTAGATGCTTTGGATTCGAATGTGAATAGGCTCCTCCGACTTCCATGACATGTTGATCTGGTATATTAAATTAACTAATGTTATTAAACACTGTATAGCGTGTTTCAAGAATGTGATCACTGATGTATATATTTTGGCAGGTAATCCATTGAGATCTTGTGAGTTATGGGTATGAGTGTCCCTGTGACCATGCTTGAAAAAGCTATTGTCCTGCTCGTTGGTACATCATCGTGATGGTGCAAGCTTTCAGATATTTGCAGGACGATGAAAATAGTTTAATAATATACTGTGTTTGATAGTTCAATGTTATGTCCTGAAAAGGATTTGCAACATCCAAAAACTTTCTTATGAGGAAGTTCTTTCACTATTTACTGTTTTTATATGAAATCATGAAAAGAGTTAGTCATCACTCCATTCTCCATAAAGTTAACAGGTTTCTTGATTGAAAATTCTGAATGTAATTTTACCAGTGTTTGTGAGTTAAAACTGGCATTTTGCCATTTTTGAAGAAAGCAACAATGAAGATCATGAAAATTTGTAAAACGTCAGCCCTTTGCATAATTCAAGTTTTGCCACATCTTATACTTGGTTATACTTTCTTCTTCAATACCTTAGTTGCATTTTTGTTTGCAAAGTTCCTTTGTTCTGGTGCACAAATTCGTGCATTTTTTGTCAGAGGCTAAGAAGTCGACTAAACCTTAAATACTGTATATTGGCATGGGTGGGGAGGGCTTACCCACAGAAAACGATATTTATTAAAATTGAAAAAGAAAAAAAGGGGATCCATCACCTAAATTGACCAAGACATGGGAACGAGAACTTCATGATTCGCACACTTCGGAACCAGATACAACTAGGTAGCTAATCAACATAATAGCTGCTTTTTAGCCAGCCTAAACTACAGAATCTGAATGCTGATAGTCCAAGACGATTTCTTCACTGTCGCTTAGTGTCAGATAACAGCATGTTTTAAAGGTTCTATACTCTTCTGTTGAACTGGCAAAAGTTTTAATAGTGAGGCTTGAACTAACAAAATCAGGCAGCGGCTACATGAACTTGATAGAATAATTAGGGGGGAAAAGGATCAGGAAATTAAGGTATATATCAAACATGATTTTGGGGATAGGATGTAATGTAGGGAAATTATATAAATATAATCATTGTACTTTCCATACAGAAAATCATTTCATGCGAGTAGATCATTTTCTGCCTAAAGCACCCCACTTAAACAATGACATCATAGACCAAGACCTCATGCCAAATACACTTTGTTTGACATGCTCAGAAATAAGTTGAACAATGTATGACACAACAGAAATTCTAGTGCTCACTAATACATGCATTGATCATGAAATCATTCCCACTCAATAGTTGATGGAGGTTTGGATGTAATATCTTGAACAACTCTGTTTACACCTCTAACACTGTTGCAGATCTTCCTTGACACATCGTCAAGGAACTTGTGTTCAAAATTATACCTGCAATTCACAAATAAAAAGGGGGATGAATAAATACATTTGTAATAGTTGAAGAAGTAGCTTCCACAATATAAAGTAAACTGATAAAATAACACACACACACACAAAAGAAGAAGGTTCACAAACTAGACATTTTCAACTTGCATGGTAAATGAGCAAGAAATGCAGAGTAATATTAAATACCATTCCCAGTGGTTATCACCACCAACGTGTGTATGCAGTATGCACTGTCTTTAGTAATGTCAATGTAATTTTAGTTGTACTTTTACACATTGGTTAACCATCTATCAATCCCCTTAATCATGTCAAAAGTAATGTTAGTAAAGCAAATTAGCTAACCAGCTATTAGTTTTCAACTAGTGTAGTGAAAAGGAAAATAGGCAAATAGCTATAGAGAGACATCAAAACATCAAACTAAAAGAACAATTTTGCTAAACCAAATCAATTCTAAGGTCAATCTGCTCCTGGACATAATAAACAGATGAGAACTCATAGTCTTTCCAATAGGGGACGAGAATGATATTTATTATATAATGAAATATTACAAACAAACATGGAACAGATGATGTCTACTATCTACTCACCAGTCTGCAGTCATTCCATCTTGACTTGTTACAGCTCTCAATGCAACAACATGAGAATGTGTTCTTTGATCTCCTTGGACCCCGACTGATCTTATTGGTAGAAACACCGCAAAAGCTTGCCATATGGAATCATATAAGCCAGCATCTTTAATCGACTGGATGAAAATCTCATCCACCTAAGATATAAAATGACCAATATTTATATTAATGCGATGTATTACTTACCAGATATAGAAAAGTTCCAGATGCCATATATATCAAAAATGACAACTGTGATAAAAAATATTATGCTTTACTTGGTGCTCTGTTATATGTTTATACTACTGACAAGATATTAATTCCCTTGTGCTTCCAGAGAATCGAGAAACAAAAGGTATACACTGTCAACCATATTTAAGTACCTGGCGGAGGATGTCCAAGGCATTTCCTTCAGTTACATCACCCAAGACTCGCACAGCAAGGCCAGGTCCAGGGAAAGGATGGCGCTTTAGAAATGGTACTGGAACATTCAATATTTTTCCCAGTTCGCGAACCTGCTCATAAATCAAAGGAAGAAAGAAATGAGAAGCATAAAGGCTATACCCACAACATTGAGAGGGTTTCAAATTTGTAAGATAAACAGTAAACCTCGTCCTTAAATAAAAGTTTAAGAGGTTCAATGAGCTTCAATTTCATGTCCTTGGGAAGCCCTCCAACATTATGATGACTCTTGATTGTGTGGGAGTGGGTTCTTCCACTACCAGGTGGTGGACAGGATTCAATCACATCAGGATATAAGGTTCCTTGAACCAGGAAGGCAGGTTTTTTTCCTGTTTTTTGTTCCAAATCATTAGCAAAAGCATCAAAAATGCAGATGAACTCCTTTCCGATAATCTTCCGCTTTGCCTCGGGATCTACAACCCCTTTAAGCTTGCTGAGGAATTGCTCTACAGCATCAACACAAGTAACAGGTAAATGAAGATCCTTCTCGAATGTTTCCATCACCCGTTCTCTCTCCTTGAATCTACAAAATATAAGCAACATATTACTCAAATTCCAAATTTCATGTTTACATTAATTTGTATCGTCACTTTCATGAAAATATGCTACAAAAATAACAGATTTATTAATTCCTTCAAACACACCTCAGTAAGCCATTATCAACAAACACACAGTGAAGCCTGTCTCCAATTGCTTTGTGAACAAGAGTAGCTGCAACGGTGGAATCAACACCACCAGATAAGGCACAAATGACATGGTCTTCAGTCCCAACCATTTCATTAATAACTTTTATTTCTTCCTGCATAACATCTGTCATAGTCCACCCATCAGAGACTCCACAAACATTGAACAGAAAATGCCTCAATGTTGCCATTCCTTCCGGTGAATGTGTCACCTATATAAACCTCTCACATTTTAGCATAAGATAATACCTCCCTTTCAATCCAAAACACTATATCAACTGAATTGAATTACAATTGCAAAAACAACACAACAATCTGAGCATCAACAAACTAAATCAATCAAATAAACATCACACCAACAAACAAGTCAATATCCACAACATTCATAGAGTTTAGTCTCTACTCTCCGACATTCTAAAAAATTAATCACTACCGAGAAACAAAGCACATTTCTCCACAATCCATATAATTCACATATTAGCCGAAAAGATTCAATCTTTTCCCAATGTAACAGTTCTAACACACATAATAACACATTAACCAAGTACAAATCCCCAATACATCTGATATACAAAACATATAAACATATATACCTCAGGATGATACTGAAGACCATAAAACCGCCTCCCCGGATTCTCGACAGCAGCAACAGCCCCCTGCTGACTCCTAGCCACAACTTCAAACCCCTGAGGCAACCTCACCGCCTCATCGCCATGACTCATCCAAACCATCTGCTTATCCCCAATTTTCCTACAATCAAACAACCCACAACTCTCCTTCAAAACCTCAATCTCCATCCTCCCATACTCTTGCTTTTCCCCAACTCTCACTTCCCCACCAAGTTTCTCCACAAGTAACTGTAACCCATAACATATCCCCAAAACAAACACGCCCTTACTCTCAACATACTCAACGAACCCATCTGGAAATGACGGCGCGTCCGGCGCGTGGACCGAGTGGGGCCCTCCAGAAAGGATGATTACAGATGGGTTTAAGTCGGTGATGGATTTGAGTGAGGAAGTGCCGGAAATGCAGAGGGAGAAAACGGATAAGCTTCGGATCCGACGAGTGATGAGATGGGTGTATTGGGATCCGAAATCGAGGATTAGGACTAGGTTTGATTTGACGGCTTGAGCTTCCATTGCTAGGGTTTTGAGAAGCTCTGGTTTGGATGAATTGAGTGAAAAAGGGGGTTTAGTAGAGTGTAGTGTATAAATTATTTTATAGTATAGGATTAGGGTTTTAGGGTGGCGGGAAGGACAGCCCCCTATAATATCTATATTGGTATCATTTGTTTATTTATATGTATATCCAGTTTTATACGAAACAAGACGGAAAATGACCCGCAACAAAAATATGTGAATATGAAAATATAGGAATTCTAAATAGATCGATCTTATATTTGATATTTGGATATATAACATGAGAAAGTATAAAATATGTGAATATGAAACTATAGGAATTCTAAATAGATCAATCTTATATTTGATATTTGGATATATAACATGAGAAAGTATATAACATGAACGAATTGTATGTCTAATTATAATAATATGTATTGGATTATTTTCAAAATATTCTTATAAACATGCTGTACTTGTTTAGTCGTGTTGTGGCCTTTCTCTAACACCTTAAGGTTTTAGAACGACTAGTTATTTAATGATATCAGAGTCCGGTTTAGGGAAAGACTCATGTTCGAGTCCTCCCACCCCTATTTATTTAATTTAAATATTTGTTAGCAATCATAGCGAAAAGTATCGTATGATCCAAATTATATCATATGCATGATTTAATTAGAAAATTTTAGAATAAGTGTGGCATGATTCATTTATTTTTAATTTTGTAATCATACAACTTATTTACCTTAATTTTAAACTAGTTATAGGATTGATATGAGTTCTTTAAAATAAAATGTTTATTGTGTAGTTTTTGAAGTTGTTAATTTTCATTGTGTATTAGCTAGCTTGCACGACTCGTGCCTCTCGACTCCTCAACTCATGCCTGTTTTTGTTTGTTTCAAGAGTTGTATTATCTTTTCTAACCTTTGTTTGATGGTATACTTCGGACCTTTTTCAGTAACGATTATGTACAAAACTTATACACGTAATTAGTATGCAAGTTCGATGAATTTATTTTTTAAAGAAACTATAACATTGTGTTTGGTTGGGAGGAATAAATTTTGTTAGGAATGGAATGATGGGAGAATGGAAATAGGTTCCAATGGAATGATCATTCAAGGCTCTTGTTTGATTCAACTTTTTTGTGACTGGAATGGAATGATTCAATCTATTCATTAGAGTTGTTTGATTACTCAAAGGAATGGAATGGTATCTATTTATTTAATTTTTCTGTAAAGTTTGTTTATGTAAAAACTTTATTTTTTAAATTTAAAAAATGAATACCCCTGCCAATTAATTAAAATATAAATATAACCAGTACTACATCACTTAAAAAATAAATTCAAAATATTCAACAAGAAAAATAACAAATTGTACAATTCAAAAATTGTACTAATAACAAGGAAAAATTCTACTGTGTTATCATAGTCATCTCTGTCTTTATGCATACCAAGAATTAAATGAAAGGTGTTATCAAGGCCAGAATACAGAGAGCACTATAACAAAGTTTAATCTTAAATATGGTTATTTAGAATACCATTAACAAAGACGATTTTTTCCTCGACCGGTGCTACAAAAAATAGTATCATAAGATCTTCATCCTTAACTATTTTCTTTGCAACTTGGAGCTTCTGCAAAATTGTGAGATTTGGGATTTTTGAAAGTTCTTCATTCAGTTGCTTTTTTTTTTCAACATCATATCTTCTTCCGCTGCAATAAGTAACTTGGTTGACGCCTTAAACTGATTAGCAATCCTGTCTGAAGAAGCATAGACAGCCTCCAACAATGAATCTATGTTGGGTCCCCCAAACCAGGGACAAACCCTTGACGCAACGGAATAACACCTGAAAGAAAGACTTAATACGTAGAACTCACACCAGTCTACCACCGCAAGTTATAAGCTACAATACAAGCAATAATCAAAGTAAAGAAGAAGTAATTTTGTTGGCCAAGTGAAAGAGCCTTTTTTCTCTTGTATATATTGATACGTATATGTTTTCTNGTATACAATATAACTCTCCTTAGAAAAAACCTAACTACCGTTTATATATCATAATAACCATGGGCCTAATTTAAGAATTAACCCAAAAATCACTTTTGGGTCAAAAATACCTGGTCTAAGTCGCCACACCACGGGGAACTTAATCCACCCCATAGT
The DNA here is from genome assembly GCA_003724115.2 of Anethum foeniculum. Lineage (NCBI taxonomy): Eukaryota > Viridiplantae > Streptophyta > Magnoliopsida > Apiales > Apiaceae > Anethum > Anethum foeniculum. The sequence goes on from PHNY01137328.1 coordinate 23,047, forward strand.
GCAAAAAATTCCTGCTCGCGCTTTAATAAACAGGCCTTCTGGACCTCCAAAACGGATCTTCACCGTTCAGAATTTAGATAACTGAGCAAGGAAGACGCTGTCAAAAATTCAGGGCGATCTGACCGTTGGAACTCTGGGAAACGCAAAAACAAAATAGCTAACTCAACCAGAAAAATTCCTACGAATTTTTCACATTAGCTTCACATTCGCACCAAAAACTAGCCCAACCTTCAACCTCACAATTCTCCACCCCGTACATCATTTGATAGACCTCAAATTATAGACGAACACCAAGAAAACTATGAACACCTCGATATGTAAACCCCAACCAGCTGCACCATTGTTACCATAGTTGCATACGTACCCTTAACCGGGATCAAGCCACCGTAGTTCCCATAATGGGGTGAAATCTCCACCTCACCCCAAAACTGCCCCGAAGGGCAATCAACACCAGTGTAGGATCACATACATATTGATTTTTCCCGCAATGTGCGATTAAGCCTTTCTGCAACCCCATTTTGCTGTGGAGTCTTTCTGACTGTCCAGTGTCTAACAATGCCTTCCTGATCACAAAACTCCTTGAAAGCACCATCTGTATACTCTGTACTGTTATCAGATCGCAGTGTCTTCAATTTCTTACCAGTTCTGTTCTCAACCATTGTTTTCCACTTCTTGAATGTGGTGAATACCTCATTCTTATGTTTCATGAAATACACCCAAACATACCTA
>PHNY01137328.1:25568-36751 GCA_003724115.2 Anethum foeniculum
ATATACAATATAACTCTCCTTAGAAAAAACCTAACTAATTCACTACCGTTTACATATCATAATAACCATGGGCCTAATTTAAGAATTAACCCAAAAAACACTTTTGGGTAAAAAATACCCGGTCCAAGTCGCCACACCACGGGGAGCTTAATCCACCCCATGGTGCAAAAAGTTCCTGCCCGCGCCTTAATAAACAGGCCTTCTGGACCTCCAAAACTGATCTTCACCGTTCAGAATTTAGATAACTGAGCAAGGAAGATTCTGTCCAAAATTCAGGGCGATCCGACCGTTGGAACTCCGGGAAACGCAAAAATAAAACAGCTAACTCAACCAGAAAAATTCCTACGAATTTTTCACATTAGCTTCACATTCGCATCAAAAACTAGCCCAACCTTCAACCTCACAATCTACATTTCCTTTCTTTCTTTTCTTACTTGTTGACTTGTCTGAATGTGTGTTGCGTTGGAGGTCGTCCTGTAAAGATAATTCATCAACTTCAGTGTTTAGTTCCTATAGCACATCTTCAAGATTTTCAGCCATATTTCCAGTTGCTCTATCATTTCCAAAAATAATTGAAAGTTCTTTAAAACATGACATTGCCGTATTCTGCCATTTAGCTGCTCCTGGATGAACCTGCGCAATCAAATTTATCTTTTTATTTTACCGATGATATAGCAGAATTGTCACACAAATTACAAACCAGGTCGTATGAACCATGATCACTACTCACTAAAGACACCGAATGTGCTGTGCAAAATGCAAGTTCAGCTACAAGTGAACACAAAATAAAATAAAAGTTAACAGGTAGTTAACAGTTACTATAAAGCACGATTAAATGCAGGGGGGGTTGTGCAAGACGTGGCAGTGAAAATAAGTTAACACAGAAGCGCACACTAGAACAATTATGTTGTTTGTCCATATAATAACAACATAACGATATACGACATAGTCACAGAACAATAGAAATAGGTCGCAGTACAACATTAACCAACCCAAGTTAAGACAAACAGAGAAAAATGGAGTCGACTCTTGAGAGAGGCAGAACTGCAAGATAGAATAAAGAGGCTAGTAGAGGGAAATTCAGGCAGATAAATAAGAAAGTGTAGTCTTTTTAAACAAGCGGTAAGCTTTTGTGCTAAAAAACACGTTCTTGCCATTTCAAAACTCCTTAAAATCACAAATTTTGATCACAAAGCTTGCACCTACTGGCAAGGCCTGAACAAATGAGCTCTTTATTAGACTGGTCTCTCACTCTGTCCAAGTCTCAACATTGTGTAGTTCAAGTTTCTAAACATTTACAACAAATAATTTACATTACTGGTGATATAAACTAATCTCGAGACGCCTACCAATCAGGTAACATTTTAATTCTAACAGGATGACAAATTTTGAAAACACGGTCATCAAGTAATCTCAATTTGCTGAATTTATTAATTACCAATCAGAAGCAGTAATAACAACACCAGCCCAAAGAGGCAAAACAAATAAATCACAAACATTGTCAGGATATTGAATAGCAGACAATCTGGAAAAGAAGCAAATGAAAGTGGGGCAGATCATCAGGATACATATTGATCAGGAAAGTAAAATCACAAACATATATAATGTAATCCACAAAGCACACAAAATAAATCTGCTAGTAAAGGAAGATAAATCAGGAAACATATATAATGTTGACTAGGTACTGATCTGATTCTACTTACCTTAAGATATTGAACCCAGACATCCCTCGGTGCCATAACAACATTGTCTTCTGAGTTCCACCCAAATCTCGAATTATTTGGTCCATATCGGATGTCATACAAAGCACTGAAATCCTTTTTTAATGTCTTCATTCGAGACTCTATATGAGGATTTCCTTTTATACATGCTCCCGGAAGCTTAGTTTGTAGTGAATTCTCAAGAAATGTCAATCATCCGGGTTTAAATCCATTATCTGCTTTGAAATTTCCGGTATTGACAAGTTCCATCAAAGCTTCAACTAGTTTTTCATCTTCATCTTCAGTCCATTTCCTTTTATTTCTTCCAACGCCTCTTTCTACTAATATATTAGTTGATTCCACATCACCAGCCATTTCCTGAGAATTACAAAAGTAAATATTAAAATGAATCAGTGTGATTTCCTGGAAGAAACTTCAAAAAGACAATAGACATAAAAGATACCAATTTGATCAATTCATAGAATACAAGAAAAGTGTCGGAACTGCAAAAAACTGTTTACTAGCATCAACAATAATATTAAAGCTCCATTTATACATTTTAATAAATTACATTTTAACAATAAGCGTTACTTGTGAACAGATTCATCGACCTGCAAATACATGTCAAAGATATTGACATATGAGACTAAGGAGCGAAAAGAAATAGTAAAGAGAAAAATAGAAAATAAATTACACAGAAGGGTAGAGTTACTATACACTACATTACTACGATACAGAAGTGGTCATAACTCTGGCATTCTAAAATTAACTATATGCATAATCTGTCTCTGGTTTGTTTGCTTTATCATCATCTATTACCACAGACTTCCAAGTAGCATCATCACTTTTCTTTAACAGTTCCGAAATATCAGCACCAAGTTTCTGATCCACATGCGCTAGTCGGTCAATAGCAACAAATGCAGCTGTAACTCATTTGGGAACTTGGGAAGCTCCCTGTCGCATAATTTAGAAATCCAGTAAGAAAGCACATATGAGGCAACCTTAACCAGTCCACTCTTTGAAGCCATTTCTCGTGCTGCCATATCTTCGTTTAAAATGAGAGCAAGAACATGAAAAAGAGAAGCAAGCATGTTACTGGAACCACTGATATCAGAGATGGCACTAGAGAGCTTCACCTCATCTATGATGAACGAAATAATATTTGCCTAAAGAACCTAGGAATTATTCGTAATGGAGAAAGCTACTGATACATAATTGTACAACCAGGTAATCCAATATCTACATAATTGTACTCATACTTCAAATCTGTAGTACAGTTGTACTCTTTGTAATTCACAACTAATGCCAGTTCACATTACTCAATAGTTAACGAAGACGCAAAAGAGCTTTGGAAATGGATTTCAAAAAATAAACAATACTCTTTAGGTGAGAGGACCAATTTCCCCTTTTTTGAGCACATTTCTACACCCTAAGGTCAACAATTATAGCATATGAAACAGAAGTAACGGAATGGTCCAAAAATAAATATTTGTATTTCAATCCATTTCAGTAAACAGAATGGGATAGAAATAGGAAACTCTGCAAAGAAAAGAGAAGGTCTAAGAGAAGTATCTAAGAGGGCAGAGGGAAGAAAATTGAGAGGGATAATTTTATACGTCGCAGTTTGTAAAGGGAATGAGGAGAGAATATGAATGATCATGCATCCCTACATTGGGATCAAACTCTAGTTATGATTACATCCAATTTTGTGCTGGGATCAGAGAATCAAGACTTCATAATTCTTATGGTTCCTCCAACTTCTAAATATGTTCAAAAACCAAAGTATTGGATTCAATAATTTGAACTTTAACAAAAGAAGCTGAAGTCATTGACAGAAGAACTCTTCCAGTGAAAATAATAGATTTATAGTCAGATCCAGTAACATAAGATTCCAGCCACGTGACTATCTTAGGCACACACACAAAAAGAACAAAATCATGACATCAAATAACAACTTGAGGATATAATTGATCATAATAATATTTTCCATCAACGGCAATGCTAATATTATAGTAAATACAGAGTTTTTTTAAGATACACGGGCACTACAACTACATATATATTTGGCTAGGCAGAGGAGTTTCTAGTAAATACAGCTGCAATGAAATCTTTTGCATTATTTATAATCTTCAGATTTGCACCTCTACAATAAACTTAATTATCACCTTGAAGAACCTCCATACTCATTAAACATCGTTTCAGCTAGGTTGTCTCTAAAAGATGTCCATTCCGGAGTTGTACCAATGCTTATAATATTGTCTTCGACAACCTCATGCTCCATATTTGTCCCCCCTTCCTTGTCAAAGTCGAGTTCGCATGAATCACTATTCATTTCGGTTCTAATATAAATAGGCAACACACAACAAGCTAGAATAATCCGACTTTAAATTTTAGGAGGGTAAAATGACAGACTTCTTAATATTGCCCATCTCTTTTTTAAAATGCCAAAAGCACGTTTAATCACATTTCGTGCGGTTGAGTGTCTCATATTAAAATACTCTTTGGCACATATAGGTTAACGTCCCTCTTTCCATTCATTCCTATGGTACCTTACTCCTCGAAAAGGTGTCAAAAATCCTTCTCCATTAGTATAACCCGCATCTACGAGATAGTAAGTACCTTAAAATTTAAAAATTTCAGTATTTAGACATTGCACGAAAACATCTTAAAAAATTCACAAAATGAGTATATTTACCATTCGGAACTTTTAGTCCATTCTTTCGTGACAAAGCATCTTTTAGGATTCTCCCATCAGCAGCAGATCCTTCCCAACCGGTTAGTACATAAGTGAATTGTAAATTTGGTGTGGCCACAGCTAGGACATTGGTTGTAATTTCGCCTTTTCTATTTTGATACCTAGGCTTGTCTGTACAGGTACATTCATTCTAATATGTGTTCCATCTAGAGCTCCAAGACAATTCTAATAAAATATAGAAATAATATGAGACAACATGTAAGTAGTAGATATCTTCTAGGATAATATTTTTAGAGTGTTTAATCGCACCTTAAAGTACTTCCACTTTTCGTCGGTCGAGTCATTTGGAACCGGTTCAGGATGTTTAATATCTTGTAATCTCAGAACCCCGTTAAGGATCATATGAACATGTCTACTAATCGTTTCAGTTGATCTTTGGAAGTTTGTACTCATAACACTCATTTTTTCATGATGGGCTAATATATATAAAAACACCGCAACTTGTTCAGTCACATTCATATACTTGGTATCGCGTATGTATCCTCTTGACTCAAGGGTAAAGCATAGTTTATGAAATGTCTTCATGTCCATCCGAAGTTTTGTAATACACGCTAACCTATCAACATAGTGATTCCTTTCCATCTTAAAAATTGAGTACCTGGTCTTAATGCTACCCTAGTCCCTAACACAACGATCATTTGAAAATACCAAGATATCGAAGCAATCATTTTCAGCCACACCATATACAGCATAATTCTCTTCCTTCGACTAGAATTTCTTTTACTTAACGGAAGTCGCGCCATTACTGCATATAACCACATTATTCTTAGAGGCTTTTTATCAAACATGTAATACACATTCTAAATAAACACTTGAACACAATAATTTTATCTGAGTGGACTAAACAAGAATTCATATACACACACAACAGTCCTGCTATTAAAATCTATAGAGGCATATACGCAAAAGTAAATCATCTCATCATACATACATATACATATATGCACACATATAACTAGCTATGAACATACATCAATCGAATAAAAAGTATAAACACGCATATAAGCTATGAACACACATAATAAGCTACAAAATAACTCCCAAAAATCTGATAAATAATTTATCTAAATCGATAGATTTAAAACTTGTTTAGATAGATCAATAGAGGCACCAAACTTTCTAATTGAGGCTTAGATAGATCAGTAGAGGCTTCAAAGTGTCCAATTGAGGCTTAAACTTCGTATTCAAAATAGATTAATTTGTGGATATACGAAATTTTTGTCGAAAAAGTAGAGAGAGATGAGAGAGAGAGAGAGTAGAGAGAGAGAGGTGTGAGAGAGAAAGAGAGCGGTGACAGGCGAGAGAGGCTGAAAGAGGCGAGAGAGACAGAGAGAGAGAGGCGAGAGACGAGAGAGAAAGGGCGTAGATAACGTTTTTTTTGTGAATGGAATGGGCTTAACCCACGCTTTCAAAAAGGAATAAATTGTTTCACTGATGAATGGATTGGAACGAACAAAAGAATGGGTCATTCCATTCCTTGGGCCAACCAAACAGAATTTTTTTAAAGAATCGAATGGCCCATTTCATTGCCTGATGAACCCATTTCTTTCGGCCCAACCAAAAAGAGTGTAAGGTCGGTGTGTGTCCACATACCTATTTTCGAGTGTGACATTTTATAAATGTGTTTAGTTTGGTCTATTCTACGGAGGTTTCTTAATATATAAAAATACACTAGTAACTAAAACAACTAAAACAAGACAAGTTTTCACGGTCCTTATTCATATGTTAGAAGCTGAGTTAAGTTAGGGGATGGTTACATTTATCTAACATAAGTGGTCTGCATTATTAATTCTTCCAACAAATCATCAGTTAGTTGAATCACCACTTCTTCAGTCTCAAGCTTTGTGCCACTCCAGTTTTCATCTTTTTTGACATCTTTGATTGCAAGGTCTTCTAATGTTCGTGGCGTTTCTGGTGGAACAAGATACCACTGAATTTCTTCCAGGAATTCTTCCATCATATTCTTGTCTAGTACTGAAGAAGCTACAGTGCTTTGTCTAATGGATGAAGCTCGAGGGTAGAAATTAAAATGGCGTTGATTTAACTCCAGTAAGATGCCCTTAATGAAATCCAAGAAGAATTTTTGTTCAACAAGTGAAGTGTTGAGTAGTTGGACTGAGTGCAATTTCTTTGATAACTCTTCCCAGTACAATCCAGTAGTTTGCAGAACAGTTCTTGAGTGATCTTTGATGAGTAAAGCTTCTTTGCAATCAGTATCATGTGGTTGTTTATGAGATTTAACTGTTGATTGGTACTTGACAGTTCAGTTCAAGTTAAGAGTAAAAACACAGGAAAAAAATGCTTGCGAATTGATTTTTTGCTCAAATTACCAGGGCAGTTTATGTTGCTGCTGAGGCCAGTGAAATCCTTGGTGAATAATGACTCCAGTACAGCATTGGGGGTCAGATGTTCTTCTCTCTCGTTATTGGCATCTTTAGTCTCAACTTTGTATTCACTGAAAGGATTTGATGAAGAATTTAAGGGCTTGTTCTCCAACTGAAATTCCTGAAGAATCAGAAGGTTAGCAGGACTAAGAGAAGATTAGGAGCATCATTTAGTAGTTCAGCCTTAGAAGTAGCTGTATGGTCTTAAACTGAAAACCATTACCTGTATTGAACACTCAGAAAATCTGTTTTCGCAGCATAATTTGGTTGTACCAGTACTTTGCTCAGCACAAATTAGTTTTGAAATACCTAAATCTTCTGATATGATCGTATCACTCATTTCCATGTTTACATAAGCTGCACATGAGACATAATTTTAAGTGGACAATAAACCAGAAGCTTAATATTATATTTCAAAAGATATTTTTGTGCTAATTTACCTTTGCAGCTTAAACCGTCATTTGAATAGACAGGTTCAACAATCTCATCTCTGGACTCCAAATTTTGCGATTCATCAGTAAGTTTCTTAAGACTTGCACTCGTTGCAACTTCTAAATTTTGAAGTAGCGAACTGTCATCTTCCCGAGCAAAATCATTGTTGCTGCAAGCTGAATCTATCATCCGTTGCAGGCAAACAGAAGCATCCACATCCTTTTCTTGACTAAAAGGTGCAGAGTATTCATGTTCCGGTGAAGAAAGTATGCTTTTCAATGTTCTTGGTCCTTGTTTGACTGAAAATTGTTCTGCATTATCTGCACTTCTTAACATTTTAGAAAGGTGCATCTTTGCCTCAATATCTCTTTGGTTAAAGTAGCTAACATTCGGTAAGTTCAGTTTTTGACTAACAGTAGCTCTATTGCTCAACTCCAGATTTCTATACTTTCGTAAACTATCCTTTTCTTGTTTTGTCAGTCTTGGCTTGAGAACAACTATAGAATTTGAAGTGGACGGAAACTCAAGATCCACTGGTTGGCATCCATATTGAGATTTGATCCTCTCCAATAATGATTTGTGAGTAGAATGTGTAGGCGTTTGACTCTTTCTTGGAATGGCATTGTTCCCACACTCAGCAAGCTTGTTTTCGTATAGTAACTTAACTGTTTCTTTCTTTGCCTGCTGCAAATTCTTTGCATTGCGGATTCGCTTTATTAACAGAGAATTAGGATCTTTCATGAGTTTCAGAAACAACTCACTGTTTGTATCTAAGATTTCTAATGCAAACTTGTGCATCTCATCATTCTCTTGAATTACTTTTGGCACATATATCTCATCATCGATTCCTACACCTTTGTCCTCTGGTGCATTCTGAAAATCAAATGTGACAATAATCATATATTAGGAATTCATTAATCCAAATTCAACTTTTTTGTATGCATTATCATCTTAACTCTAAAACTCTTAAGACATCAATTGTTTCACTTGCCTTGATCCCTTGACAATTATGTCCAAGAGTAGAAGTATTGTTTTTCCTCCTAGGATTCCCTGCTCCTGCAAAAGTTGCAACTTTCCAAGTTATTCAAAGAAAACAGGCCTTGAAGAAAAAAACATGTGAATCATAATTTAAAGAACAAAAGGAGAAAATGTTACATAGAAATAAACAACAAACTGCTACATATGTTTGACATGTTTGTAACAATATATCAGAAAAACCCCTTGTAGCCTAAGTGGATGCATGTGTGTATTAGAGAAAGGACCTCTTTTAACACTCTGATCGCCTTTTAATAAGAGAAGATCAGAAGAATAAATACACACACACAGACACACTGTTAAGAATCAATTTAAAAAGAGTTCAGGTGTAATAGATGATTAATTACCAGTAACATCTTTACTTTGGTTCTTCGTAAGAAGCTTCTTTTTGGGACGACAATGTCGGTGATCAAAAAAACCTTTCAATTTCCACTTGCAGCCCACCTGAATCTTTTCTGTTACCACAACATGTTCCCTTTTCTTTTGCATGATAATAGTGCTCAAAATATGCTGCTTAACTTTGACAGAAGAATCCCACTTGTATAATTAAATCAATTCTGAAATGTAAACAGATCTCAATCTTCAGAAATTATCATAAGAACATGTCAAAGTTAGAAAATAATAATGCTGCACAAGTAGAATCTTCATGTCATAAAATGAGATGACAGTAAAACAGCACAAGTACATGTAATAATAGAAATGCAAAGAAAGTATAAGTCAGGCTCTCCAGTTTTGACTCTCTCCCCCTCTTTTCAGCAGCATTATATAATTTATAATGTAAATTTCACACATTCTTATTCATTTTTGTCCGGCCTCTGATTCCAAAGTTAACACATATATGACAAACCAATGAAGATCAAATCATACACTGCCCACTTTGCGTAAATAGTGGTTTAAAGAAAGATTAGACACTAATCCACGTAAATATTGGTTTAAACAAAGATTAGACACTAATCCACATACAACATTCATGAATAAAGTATTATTAGGCCAAATTAGTTTAGGGGCTCTGTAACTACCTTATTGATACGTCCATGCATCAAGCTGAAGCGTGAAGACTCAGTGTATAAATCAATCAAATATTTTTAATTTCTAAAATTTCAATAATCAATGCATTCACTGATTCTCAGGCTTCAACCTTGCAGTATAAATAATTAAATACTACTACAGCACAGAACTGCTAGACCATCATATACATTAAGATTAAGCAACCAAAAAGAAGAATCAATCTTGGATAAGCATCATTTAAAAAGAAAACACAATTGAAGCTTATCATTAATTAGTACTAACAATCTTACTATTTATATGCTCTTTTTTACAGGAATTCAGAAAACACCATAATTAATTTTCTGCATTGGTGCTCTTTTATTACGAAGATACTAAAACAAGGGAAAAAGAGAAAGAAATCTTAATACTGCATTTTACATAAATAGGCTTTACAATATATAGACAGAAAGAGAGAGAGACATAAAAGAGGATGATTAGTACTGTAATGGCCTCTGCAAACCAATCATATTTATTCAAACCATAAGAAAGAAGCTCATCTTTGAAAATGAACATATTAAACTTTAAATATGCAGACATTACATTTAACAGGTAGAAATCATTCCCATGTGCGTGTACATATACAGAGAGTGACTCGGTGTCTGCTTACCTGAAAGAGCTTTACACCTTGATGAAGTAGCTAAGCAGCTCTGTACATGAAGGAGATAAAATGGAAGTATTAGAAGCGTGTTAGAATTTACAAGAAGAAAGGAAGAGGAAAGAAGAAATAGTAGTATACATATATTATTATGCTACTTGTTTAATTACTTGTTAATAGTAACACTTGTATTATTATCAAATTCACAATACGCAACCAACAACACTTGTATTAGATGAGAATGATGATAATATATAGATTCGTGTACCAGCCATTTGATTCAGCATCGCTTTCATCACAAGTTAAACTAATGTTTGTTTTCAATCTCTCTCGCTCGGCTATACAAATTGTCCAAAGTGGCTAGGTAGATAGGATATATACACACCGCCAAATACTTCTTTGACTTCCTTTGTATGTCTGAAAATACACACGTACATATATTGCAATACAAACCATTAATTATAATTCCAGTAGCCGTATATTATACTTATTTTTAAAATAGTTGCCAAATTTTAAAATTCTCTAAAATGCCGTCAATTTTTCTCAATTTTTTTATAAGAATGACTGCACCAACTAACCGTTAAGTTTTCGCCGTTAATTAATATATTTAAAACGTAAACAGAATGATCACTATACTTTACACTTATTTTCAAAATAGTTGCTACATTTTTCACTATTTTGAAAATAAGTGTAAAGTACAGTCATCATTCTGTTTACGTTTTAAATATACTAGTTGGTAACCCGTGCGAAGCACGGGCTCGAGATTAAAATATTAGTATCAAATTAAATTAATAATTACAAAGAATTGAATCTGATGAGAATATATAATAAATAAATGCTATTAAATTATGTAGTTAAAATAAATTGAACTTACGTGCAGTTACGAAATTCTACCTTATAATTCTACTTCTGCACCTATTAGTTGTTTTACTAATCGTTATAAAAATCTAACACGTTAGCTCGTTACTAATATGATTCTTTTGTGAAACGAATTGTATAACTATTCTATGAACTAAACATCTTTATTATTTTAGATTATTAAATATTATCTAATATAACTTGAAAATTTTCCTTTTTCACTATAATTTATATGATATTACTTAATTATTAAATTCACTCGTTAAATCAATAATTTTCAGTTTAAAGTAAAATAATGTCAATAAAGTCATTTATTATTATTTCTTTATTGTTAAAAAATATTTCCAATTTAAAAGTAAATCAAGACTTGGATGGAC
>PHNY01137339.1:13061-26384 GCA_003724115.2 Anethum foeniculum
TAGTTGAACAATATCCCAGACTTCTTTAGCAGTGTTACTGTTAATGACATTGTCAAACATATCTTTATCAAGACCATTGAACAGAATGTTCATGGCCTTCTTATCCTTGTGAACTTCCTCTATATCTTCAGGAGTCCATTCTGCCTTTGGCTTTAGGATAGATTTCCCAACCACAACTGTACCACTAGCAACTGTAGCCACTTTGTGAGGAACATGAGGACCATTCTCTATGCAGTTTATGTAGCTCTCATCTTGAGAAAGAAGATGAAGATGCATTTTCACTTTTCAGTGATGATAGTTGTCTTTTTCCAAGATTGAAATCTACACACCAATATCTTTCTTACTCATGTTGTTAGACTGTAAAGATCTTTGAACTCTTTGTATGTCAAGAGCCTGCTCTGATACCAATTGTTATTCTACAATATCTAACAGTGAGAATTACATAAGGGGGTTTGAATGTAATTCTTGAACTTTTTCAAGTTCTTTACAGTTAAAAAGACTAAGTGTTTTTATGAGTATGAAATGTGTTTGAATTGCTAATGCGGATGAAGCAAGATGTATATTCAAAGCACAAATTAAAACAACACAAAGCTTTAAAACTTTCTGGTGGATTGTTGTTCCACCAGAGATGTATATTTATAAAGGAATCCGTGATACAATATGAGATTGCACACAGCTGCTTCCTAGTACAAACTAGAATGATTCACTCTCGAATATTTCTATCTTACTCAACTGAATCACTCTAATTTACTAGCTGCTACTTGGTTTATATACTACCAAGTTTACATGTAAAGATAAAATAAAAATTCTTTAACACTAGTCTTCACATGCTTCTTCATTTCTCTATCCAATGAAATCCAAGGCAGAGATGATATCTTTGAATACTCCTTGTTTTGCACCAGAATGGAAATGTTCCATTTTCCTTGAAACCTCCAAGAGGCTGCCACATTCCATTTGTTCACCATTAACCCATGTGACTCTGTCAGCCCAAGTCATGTCACTGTCAACTGCTATTTGAGAAGACATCCGTTGAAGCTGTATCCGTTGAAGGCTTTATCCGTTGAAGCTTCACTATCCGTTGATGCCTTAGTAGTTGATAGTAATTTATCCATTAACACTCTTTTATTCGTTGAAGCTTTAGAGTCATCCGTTGAAGCTTTAATCTTTATCCGTTGAAGGCTTGATTTTAGCAGTTGACTCTATTTCACTTATACAAGATTACAAGGCATAACATATTTACAATTGACCTCCCTATCTTGCATATCTATGTAGTAGTCAACATGACTTATAAATCAATTTCATCTTCTAAAAACTAAAACATAATCTACTGAACTGAAATGTGTTACAATCTTTAAGTGATGAAAAGTATAGTAAAGCTACACCATCAACGGATAGCCCAAGGGTGCTTATCCGTTGAAGGCTACAAACACTAAATTTCTACTTAGAGTGTTTTTTTAAGTTATCATCAAACTAAGGACATATTCCTAACAACATGTTTTTGTAAAATGACATGTTTTGGAATGTTATACTTGGAGAATGTATAGAATGCTTAAGATTTTCAATAAAATAATGATCCTTATAGAACATTATTTATAAATTAATACGTTTTGCAATATTTTTATGCAAAATTTTATTTAAAGAACATAAATGATAAGTGGTCTCTATGTCTCCAATAAAAAACTGATCTTCATAGAATTTAACCCTATATATATAATATTAATAATGCTATATTTTAAGGTATTATGCACTATTTGCTATTTATACGTCCATCAAATAATGTTATATGTGCCGTAGGTGTTATAAATTATAAACAAACATAAGAATTTAATAGAGTAGTATATTGTGATGTGTTTCTAACAAATTATGTGTACCCCAGCATAATTCATGGTAATGGTCCTATTTATGAAATGATAACCACCGCCTTACAAAGTGTAAACTGTGAATCCTTTTACTTCATAAAAAAGCTTTGTGGTTACTTGTTTGTATTGTTTATTGCAACATGGAAATTAGCACATTTCCAAACATTGGCAATCACCTATTACTTAAGTATAAGCATTTAAAATGTTGTTCCGTCTTCGAATTTTCCTTCACTCAAACGGATAAGTTGTTGAAATGATATTTTAAGCAAACATTTTGTCCATTTGACTTTCATAATAACTTGTTTAAGTTTTAGCCTAACCTTTTAAGAAATTCTGTCTAAGAAATGTGCCTGAGCCTCTTTTATAGACTTTCCAGAATACCAGCACTTACATGAATTTCTATTTTATTTCTTTCTTAGAACCTTTTTGTTCTTTCCATGCGTGCTTGCAGTGAAACTAGTTGGTGGACAGTTTTTTTTTACATGCACCCGAGATGCTATTCTATAAGTTTTTTGTTAAATACTTTCATCACACTTCATACCTAATTGAACCTTAAGTATAATAGCCATAACTTTCTTCAGAAAACTTGATCCAACAGATTCAAAATGATATATGTTATCCTGCCTTCTTGGTGACGTATGTAAATTATAATTGTGACAACGTGTAAATTATAATTGTGTATTTGAGACAGCATACTCATGTCTTATACTCTACTATATTTTTTGAATATTGTTTCTTATGTCTTGAATCTCCATAGTCTTTTAAGAAACAAGATGGATTGTGAAAAAAAACTAAATTCTGGGTGTAACGCTTAGTTGAAAGTTGTCCACCCAGCCAAAAGAACCGCGTGGAGTTATATTCTTAATCTGAAACAGCTTGTGGTTTTCTACTTTCCTTTTCACTTAAAGTATAATTCCTTATCACTTAATTTTATCATGTTAGTGCTGTGAGAGATGATCGCCTTTGCGAAAAACTTAAAGGATAGACAAATACGGGAATGGCAAGGGTATGTTTAATGTAAATTCCCGTGTGAGTCTTGCATTTTGGTTGAGACTTTGATTTTTTGTATGGATCAAGAAAATAGAGCTTTTAATAATATATTTTCTTAAAGATGTTTTTGCTTGATTGTTGTATAGTTGCTAAATTTTGGGAAAGAAAAACAAAACCTATTGACTAGAGATGTACGGTCTATCTGTGAAGCTATAAGTTCAAAATTCATTCCGATACATACCTGGTATAATAGATTTTTAAATTAAATTTGTGACACATTTGTTGATCTTAATCTAAACTTAATTTAATAATTATTATTTATTAGGTGACAAATAATAATTTTGATTTGGTCTTGTACGTAGTTGAGGATTCATAGGAGATAGTGCAAATAAACGTTAGGAGGTAGAGTATTTTTAGGTGTGCAGATGCTTATCTTTAGCCACTAGTTTGTATGCAAGTTTCCTTATATCGTACTACTTTTCATATTATAAAGTAAGCCAATAATTAACGTCTTTTGTTTTTCTCGTTTAAACATACACCTATACATATATACTCTGTGATTGGGCAATAATCTGATATCAGAGCTGAGGAATTCCGGTGAATGCCAAAGTATATGCCCAAGTCTAATATGATGGAGAACAGCAAAACAAAAGATGGAGTGGTTGGGTTAACGTATCCCGTGTTAAATAGAAGCAAGTACACAGCATGGGGAATTAAGAATAAAGTTTATATGCAAGCCCACGGGGTGTGGAGTGCTATTGAGAACGAGGACCCAAAGGCGGTGGTAGAGAGGATCGCACAGACAAAATCGTCCTGGCTGCTATTTATCACAGGATTCCGGAGGATGTTTTACTGTCTGTGGCTGAAAAGAAAACGGCGAAGGAGGCTTGGGATGTCGTTGAAATCATATGTTTGGGAGCTGAGCGTGTGAAGACGACGAGAATCTAAACTCTTAAGGCAGAGTTTGAAGTGTTGAGTATGAAGGATACAGAGTCCCTTAATGACTTCTGTATGAAACTAAACGGTCTGGTGACGACTATCAGAGCTCTTGGTGAAGAGGTTAAGGAGACATACATCGTGAAAAAGCTATTACGTGCGGTACCTGCAAAATTCTTGCAGAAAGCCTCGACTATGGAACAATTCGGTAATCTGGAGACGATGAGTGTTGAAGAAATAATGGGATCTTTAAAAGCCTATGAAGAACGACTACAAGGTCAGGTTGAACAGGGTGGTGGGCAACTACTAATGAACGAGGAAGAATCGTTGAAAAGGGAAAAGGAGGATGGCAAGTTGCTATTAACTCAAGCAGAGTGGTTGAAGCGTTCAAGTAAGGGAGATGGATCATCTGGGTTACGATTTCTGAAGGAGTTTGGACGGGGAGATCGTGACAAAACTAAGGTCAGGTGCTTTAGTTACCAGGGGTACGGCCATTATGCTGCTGAATGCAGAAAAAAAAAAGGCATGAAAGGGAGAACAAGGAGCAAAAAGATGAGGTAAACATCACTTAAATGCAAGACGATGAGCATGCACTGTTAATGGTAGAAAGTACAAAAGACGACGAGAAGGTGATCCTGATTAATGAAGAACAGGTTGTGCTCAAACTGAACCAAGATGTGTAGGCAATCCAACCAAATTCAAATTTGTGGTATTTAGACAACAGAGCTAGTAATCATATGACGGGACACTTGTCAAAATTCAGAGATATAGACAAAAATATGACAGGCAAGGTGCGATTGGGAATAGCTCTACAGTGCTGATAGAGGGAAGAGGCACAATCAATCTGAAATGCAAAAATGGGGAGGAAAGGCCGCTGAAGGACGTTTATTACATTCCTATGTTGTGCAACAACATGATTAGCCTGGGGCAGCTAGCTGAAGAAGGAAGAAGAGTTGTCTTGAATGGAGTTCATTTGTGGGTCTACGAATCTATGAATCATTTATACAAAATTATTATTGAAAGCAATGGTTCAGAATGTCTGTTGTCAAGTAGTAGTGAAATGGCGTGGATGTGGCATGCTCGTCTTGGACAATGTCAATTTTAATTATATGCATCTGATGTGTACTACAAAGATGGTACATGGGCTGCCTGAGATAAAGATTCAAAATGAGGTATGCATTGGTTGTCTGATGTCAGAACAGACCAGGAAATCGTTCCCTGGACAGGCCAATTATGATGCGAAAAAGGTCTTAGAGCTCATTCATGGTGATTTGTGTGGACCGATATCACCTGCTACATCTGGAGGGAACAAATACCTATTTTTGTTAGTCGATGACTATAGCCGAGTGATGTGGGGATACTTATTGGAAAGAAAAGAAGAAGCTTTTGAGGCCTTTAAAAAATTCCGAGCTCAAGTAGAAAACAAGGAAGAAAGAAAAGTAAGACCATTCAGAACCGATAGAGGCGGTGAGTTTCTCCCAAAGCAGTTCATTTCTTATTGCGAAGAAGCAAGGATCACCAGGGAATTCACTGCATCGTACTCGCCTCAACAAAACGGTGTTGTCGAGAAGCGAAACAGGACAGTTATAGAAATGACTCAAAGTTTTTTAAAGGAAAAGAAACTGCCACTTACACTTTTGGGTGAGGCCATACGACACTCAATTTATATGTTAAATCACTTGCCAACTCGAGCTGTTACAGGAATGACACCTTATGAGGCATGGTCGGATAACAAGCCAAATATTGGGCGCACTAAGGTTTTCGGATGTGTGGCTCATATGAAAGTGCCCTCTGTTCATACCATAAAGTTGGATGACCGAACAAGTTGGTTGTTAATCGGGGAAAAGAACCTGGATCGAAAGCTTATAGACTATACGACCAGAAACAAAATACAATTCATGTCAGTCGAGACGTGGTCTTTGAGGACGACAAAGCATGGCTATGGAGCAGTAAAAGCGAGTCAAATGAGGAAATACGAGAGACGTTCACCAGAACAGCTTAGTCCAAGGTCTGGTTCAGTATCTAATATGTCTGGTTCAGGATTCACCAGAACACCGGTATCAACTTCGACAAATTCAGCAATCATAGGTGGTGACACTGATAGCGAGGTCAGACACTATAGGCCCCTAAATAAAATTTATAACGAAACTCAAGAGATTGAGCTGGAAGATGAGGAGCTGTTGCTTAGTGGTACAGACGAGCCCACAAGTTATATTAAAGCGGCATATGAATGTCACTGGCAGGAAGCTATGGAGTTTGAGATTAAAGAAGTAGAGGGAAACAACACCTGGAAGCTAACTCAACTTCCTCCTGGTCAAAAGGCTATCAGATTGAAATGGGTGTACAAGGCGAAGAAAAATACAAACGGAGAGATTGTCAAATATAAAGCCAGAATTGTAGCAAAGGGATATGTGTAAAAGCAGGGGAGAGATTTTGATGAAAATTTTTGCCCCTGTTACACGTTTTGAAATAGTTAGAATTTTATTGGCTCTTGTTGCAAAATAAGGTTGGGAGGTGCACCGTTTAGATGTCAAATCAGCTTTTCTGAATGGGGAAATTCAAGAGGAGGTGTACGTTACGCAGCCTGAAGGATTTATTAAGAAGAGACAAGAACACCTTGTGTATAAGTTAATCAAGGAACTCTATGGGCTTCGTCAAGCGCCCCGCGCCTGGTATGCCAAACTAAGCAAGTACCTTGAGGAATTGCTTTTGTACGGTGTGTATGTTGATGACTTACTGCTCACAGGGACCAAAACATCGAGTATAAAGGAGTTTAGTGATCAGATGAATAGTAAATTTAAGATGTCCAATTTGGGTAAGTTAGCACATTATTTGGGGCTAGAAGTCAAGCAAGGTTCTGGCAACATTCAGCTCAAACAGACTGCTTATGCGATGAAGATACTTAAGAAAGTTAGCTTGTGGGAATGCAATGCCACCAAGCTTCCTACGGACCCTAAGGAGTATATTGACAAAGATGAAGGAGGAAAATGAGTTGACACTACACAGTTCAAGAGTATGATCGGAGGATTACCCTATTTGGTGCACACAAAACCGGACATAGCTTATTTAGTTGGGGTTGTGAGCAGATACATGGAAAAACCCACTGAAATTCATCAGTTAAGTTTTTCCAAGATAACAACGATGTATTTGCATGGACAGCTGCTGATATGCCGGGTATCGACCCTCAGTTGATAACCCATAAGTTGAATGTGGATCCTAACCAGAAGACAATGAAACAGAAGAAGAGAACCTTTTCTCCTGAAAGGTAGGAAGCAATAAAACAAGAAGTGGACAAGCTCTTAGATGTTGGGTTCATAGAGGAAATACAATTTCTAGAATGGCTTGCTAATCCGGTAATGGTTAAGAAAGACAATGGAAAATGAAGGATGTGGATTGATTTTACAGATTTGAATGACGCATGTCCGAAGGATTGTTTTCCCCTACCAAGGATTGATGTCCTAATTGATGCAATTGTTGGTCACGAGATGCTGAGTTTCATGGACGGGTTCAGTGGCTACAACCAGATTAAGATGCATAAAGATGGAATTCCAAAGGTATCGTTTATCACTAACTTTGGTGCATATTGTTATCTTGTTATGGCTTTCGGTCTTAAGAATGCAAGAGCCACATATCAAAGGCTAGTAAATAAGATCTTCAAAGATCTCATAGGGAAAACTATGGAAGTGTATGCGGATGACATGTTGTTCAAAAGCCTTCAAAAGGCAGACCATATCCGTCACTTGGAAGAAGGATTTGAAATGCTGAGGCACCATAAGATGATGCTGAATCAGGCCAAGTGTACTTTTGGTGTGGGATCTAGAATTTTTTTGGGATTAATGGTCTCCAAGCGAGGGATTGAAGCTAACCCTGATAAAATAAATGCTATCCTAGATATTGAACCTCCACGGTCCATAAAGGACGTTCAGAAGCTGATAGGAAAGGTTACTACCCTAGGAAGATTCGTCTCCAAGTCTGGACACAAGTGTCTCTCATTTTTCAAAACACTAAAGAAAGTAAAAGATTTTGCATGGAAAGAAGAAAGTCAAGCAGCATTTAAAGATTTGAAGAGGTACATGGCTAAAGCCCCACTGTTGGCTAAACCCATTGACCATGAACTGCTCTTTCTATATCTAGCAATTTCAGAGAATGCCTTAAATACTGTCCTCATCAAGGAAGAAGACAAAGTCCAGAAACCCATCTATTGTGTCAGCAAGGTGTTGCGTGGAGCGGAGTTGAATTACTCCACCATTGAAAAATTTGCCTTAGCCTTGATCGTGGCGTCAAGGAAACCCCTATTTTCAGGCACATAAGATTGAAGTTTTAACCAACCAGCCATTGAAGAACATCATTCATAGTCCAAAGGAAAGTGGAAGATTGATAAAATGGGTATTGAGCTAGGGGAATTTGATATTAAGTATAAGCCTCGTACGGCCATAAAAGCTCAAGCGCTAGCAGACTTCATAGTTGAATGTACCATTAACAACCAAGAAGTGGGGGAGCAAGATACGAAGCAGAAACCACAGGAGGGCAAGGATATAGAAGTAGAGGACTTTGCAAAAGAATATTGCGTGCTCTACTTTGATGGGGAATGAAAAATGAATTCAAGTGGTGCTGGATTAGTCCTACAAACCCTGATGGATTTGAAATAGAATATGCAATGAAATTAGACTTTCCAACCACAAACAATAAGGTCGAATACGAAGCATTGATAGCAGGGCTTGGTTCGGCAGGAACCTTGAGGGTAAAGAACCTAAAGGTATGTGGAGATTCAAGATTGGTAATCTCACAAGTAAATGGGGAATATGAAGCAAAGGAAGAGACAATGGCTAAGTATGTTAAGGTTGTGAGGGCCGTAACGACACAATTTGACGAATGCCATGTCGAGCACATCCCTAGAGAAGAGAATGTTAAAGCAGATGTATTATCAAATTTCACTTCTTCAAAAGTTGAAAATAGCTCAGGAAGTGTGTACTACATGGTGTTAAAAATACCAAACATTGATGCCAAATTGGTTGTACCCATAGGGTTACTGAAAAACTATTGGATGGATCCCATCCAAGCTCATCTGGAAATAAGGTGGTTGCCTAATGATGCGACTGAAGCACGAAGGCTATATGTGTGGGCTCTGAGGTATGCTTTAATTGATGGAATCCTGTACAAAAGATCTTTTATGATCCCATACATGCGGTGCCTAAGACCTGATGAGGCTCGATTAGCCCTAGAAGAAGTGCACGGATGAATATGTGGTTAGTACTTGGGGACAGAGCTCTGGCTCACAAGATTACTCGTCTAGGCTTTTATTGGCCAGGGATGATGGCCAATGCTAGAGATTATGTTAAAAAAATGTGATTCTGTCAGAAGCATGCACCAGTTGTGAGACAACACCCAGAGATGTTGACATCCATCAATTCACCTATACGTTTTGCAATGTGGGGGATAGACATCCTAGGACCATTCTCTGTGGCCATGGCTCAAAGGAAGTAACTGATTGTTGTCATCGACTACTTTACTAAGTGGATTGAGGCCAAACCTTTGGCTAAAATCACCACTAAGCAAGTTGCTCAATTCCTATGGGAAAATATCATGTGTCAACAAGGGATCCCTCAAATCTTGGTAAATGGCAATGGAATGCAGTTCAACAATGAGGATTTCAAAAAGTATTGTGCAGAAAATGAAATTGAGTTGCGATTCACCTTGGTTGCCCATCCACAAGCAAACAGGCAAACTGAAGTAGCAAATCGAATTATCCTATATGGACTTAAGAAGAGGATTGAGAGGTCAAGAAACAATTGGATGGATGAGGTATTACCCATACTTTGGGCTTATTGCACCACCTGCCGTGTAACCACTGGAGCTACTTCGTTTCTACTTGCTTATGGAGCAGAGGCAGTTGTTCTTGTGGAAATATTTCACTCATCCCCAAGGATTCAGGCTTATGAACCTGGACAGAATAAGGAAGGGCAGAGATTATCCCTGGATTTGATTGATAAAATTCACGATGATGCTCATGCAAAGGTCATAGAATATCATAAAAAGAAGTCCTTCTATTATAACTTGCGAGTTAAAGAAAGATTCTATCGAGAAGGAGAATTAGTCTTGAGAAAAATTGAAGCTTCTGGAGTTAGTCAAAAGGGAAAGTTGGTTCCTAACTGGGAAGGACCCTACCAAGTCAAGAAGGTATTGGGACGGGGCTCTTACAAGTTAGCCACCATGGAAGGAGAAGAAGTCCCCAGAATATGGCACGCTGTAAACCTCAAGATCTATTATGTTTAAATTCCATGTTGCTTTTTAACTATCTAGGAATAAGGTTTCTTTTAAACCATGAGCGAAACTGATCCTTTAGGAATTTCTTATTATGTAAGGGTTGAACCCGTAGCAATTGACAATAAAGTTTATTTCCTTTCAAGTTTCAATATCTTTTAATCCAATTGCTTTACAAACATGGCATATGATAAATGATGAATGATATTCAAACAGCGAAAAACTAAACTGGAGAAAGCCAAATATGAACGAAAGGATAACATAAATGAACCCTGAAGGGTAAAGAGTTTGAGAATCTCTTGAGGTAACAACTTAACATAAATAGAATGCCACAAAGGGCAAATAAGAAAAAGTCTTAATCCACGCAGGGCCACTTAAATAAATTTAGATTTTGGGAGATTGATCCACATCCATATTATCCCTATCCTCCTTCTCAGCCTCGCTTTTGCTCTCTGTCTCCATACTTGAGGAGTCAGAATCTCCAACATCATCTCTAGCCAAGGATGCCTCAGGACCAGTTGTCTCCCTTTCCTCGGTTAAGTGCACCTGAGTACGAAATTGTTGGAGGAGAATCGGGTCCCCGACAATAGGATAATCAGCCAGGTCAATCTAAGAATAAATTTCCTGAACGGCCCTGATACTAGCATCCTATCCAGTGTGAAAAAAGCTGGGAAATACGTCATCATCATGAACTCTCATCACCTAGACAAACTCTTTTGTGCCCATGTACACGTTGATCACTTTCTCTTTTTCATTCCTTAACTTGACAAACTCCGCGTGGGCATCAGCTAGCTGCTCCTCTTTCTTCTTCATCCTTTTCTTAAGTCCTTTGTACTTGGTCTTCTGCTTCTTCAAGTCTGCTTCACTCTTCTCTGAAGAAATCTTCCATGATTTGGCATGGTGCATAGCAGCCTGAAAATATGCATTCCCCTAAAATAGAAAAAGGACGATAAAGAATAAAGGGTTTGATAAGAGAAGAAGAAGAGCATAATTACGTTAAAAATTGTTTGTAAATTTTTAGGAAAAAAAAAAGGGAATGTGGTATAGAAATATACCCTTTACAGACATAGTGGACATCCCGGCTTGGATCAGAGAAAATTCTTCCAATAAAGTTCAACTCACGGTTTGACAGTTATCCTCGATAAGTTTGTTATAGATTATATCCTCTTCGGGAATTAAAGTAATGGTCTTAGGACTCCCATCGCTAACCCTAACAAAAGAAGGCCTGAACAGGGGGCCCCAATCACCACCCTCCCACTTCAGACCAACAAAACAATCTCTCCACTATTGATTATTATCAGGGACAGGATATATACCCATCCTGGGCTGGTAATAGCACTGTTATAACATTGAAATTTTTTCTTAAAGACAACTACTGAAAGAGGGAAACCTTCCCTAATGCATAAAACCTTAAAACAAAGAACGTTTCTCCAAGCATTTAGAGGTAACTGGAAAGGATTAACTTGGAGGCCAGCTAGGAGCCTAGGAATAAACTCGTGAAATGGAAATCTAAGCCCAGCAACCAGGGCATCCTTATAGATGAATAAAGTATCTGGTTTCCAATGACAGGTACGATTTCCAGGACTAACAGGAATAACTTTTTTAAATAAGGAAGAATGTTGTGAAGCTTTTTAAAGTTTTCTATTTCTTCGAGATTATGGAATTTGTTACAGTAATCAAAAGAATCTAGCCTAGCGTTAGAAGGATAATCATCCCCCCCTTAGATTTATTATCTCAATCAAAGACATATATGAAGAGTGGGTATGAATTTCAGTACCTTACTTAGAAGCGGAATTTGCTTTCACAACTCTGTCAGCATTCTTGTCAGCCATGGATATTCAACGGATGAAAGCTTGAAAGCTGGAAATTGAGATGAAGAGGATGAAGATTCAATGAAATCTTCAAACTTAAACCCAGAAAATGGTGGAGGCAGGGTGGCCGTAAAAACACCTTGTCGAAGAATGTGGTGGAGAATGGTGGACCTAGAGCTACTGGAATCTGCCTTGTTGGAGAGAAAAAAACAGAGTGTATGAGATTTTAGAAAGTGAGATTCCCACTCACACCTTCACTCTTATATAGCCCCTCAGCTGGTGACCTATGAAGGGCAACCGGCTGTTACAGGTGACAAAACCCAACAAAAATAAAGCCCAAAAGAAGGCCCAACTTCTGGAAGCAAGTAGAACATTCCAGAACCTTCAAGAAAAATAATATTATTGATAAAATAAATACAAGAAAAATACGTTAATAAATTAGAAATAATAAAAGGCCATAATTCGGCCAGGATCCTAGTCGAAACGAACAGGATTCCTGGTTAAAAATAACCACGACCATAAAAAAAGGGCCATAATTCGTCCAGGATCCTAGTCCAAATGACCAGGAATCCTGGTCAAAAATAGCCACGACCAGAAATAAAAAAGGGCCATAATTCGGCCAGGATCCTAGTCAAAATGACCAGGAATCTTGGTCGAAAAGGCGCACGACCAGAAATAAAAAAGGGTCGTAATTCAGCCAGGATCGTAGTCGAAATGACCAGGAATCTTGGTTGAAAAAGCCCACTACCAGACATAAAAAGGGGCCATAATTCGGCCAGGATCCTAGTCGAAACGACTAGAAATCTTGGTCGAAAATAGCCACGACCAGGAGTCATTAAAGGCCATAATTCAACCAGGATCCTGGTCAAAACAATCAGGATTCCTGGTCGAAATTAGCCACGACCAGAAGCTTGGGAAGGCCATAATTCGACTAGAATCCTGGTCGAGACGACCAGGAATCCTGGTCAAAAATATTATAAAAAAGAAGAGAAAAGAGAAAAAAGAGAGAAAAATAAAATTTTCCTGATCTTGTGAACAGGGTTTTGACATTCTTCAAAGAGGATGTCACTCCGACCTTATGGACAAGTTTTGGACAACCCTAATTTCCATTTACTAACACTGTTATAAAAGTCACTGTAAATGTGTAGGTCGCTCCACACTTTACGCTAAAAGCGATAACCTAAGAAAGGGCATGAAAGCAGCTTAACTATGTAATAAGACAAGGCAATTGGGCTTTGTAAAGCTGGCCCAGCATATCTAATGCACCTAAAAGCCTTATCTAAGGTGGTAAGCGGATCAACTGAATTTGTAACCATATTCCTTAACCTTGTTCAAAAACCACTATGCCATAGATGGCTTCTTGCAACATCAAAATTGTGTCTCTATAGACCCCATTTGATGTTGCTATAGGCCAAAAAAAGGCTATAGCAACACCAAAGCTATGTTGGGTCCTAGCTAGTTAGTAT
>PHNY01137342.1:15572-25970 GCA_003724115.2 Anethum foeniculum
GCTTCTATTAACAATACTTTCGAGACCCAATTCCTTTTCTGTAAAAAGGTCGAGTCTTTTACAATCGTTTTGAGTCAGGTATTTATCGAAAAGTCGTATTTCGACCCGATTTCAGTTTTAAATGCACCGAGCCAAATTGTTTGACTAATTGAGTTACGTGTTGCATGGATTATATGTTTACGTGCTATGTGGATTATGTGATTACGTGGATTATATGTTTATATGCTTAACTGGTTAAGAGTCATGTAGCATGTGATACCTGTAATTGCTTGGTATAAGTGTTTATCGTACGGGTAGAGATAGAATTGTAAGCGAGCAGTTCGTCAGATATTCTCCTTTAGAAGATTAAAATGGATCTTTTAATTATAGATGCGGGTCGTTCGAGATGTTCAGAACCAAACAGTCTGGAGAAAGAGAAATTAACTGAGATTGCACGTCAGGCTATTAGCGCCCGCAGGAACGGCAAATCAAAGAGTTAGTGGAATAAAGTTGGTAATGTCATGAGACGAAAGAAGAGATAGTTGTGTTAGTTGAGCGTTCATAATTACTAAGGACCAAAGGCAAGTATTACTTCACTATTCTATTTCCAGAATAGTTAATTATTTTAAATATCAAAATTTGTTATTCTGATTTTGCAACAACTGCTTTGCTAGTATAACTCAAAGTAGATGGATTTTATATCCACGAACACCGTGTAGTTTTATAAAATATTCTAGTGGGACATTGTGTCCAGAAAATCAAAGGATTGTTGACATCATGTTATTCTGGTAATTATTCTACTTGAAGGAAATTTCTTTTTTGATAGATAGTGAATAACTATGCTATCCAAAAATACTCTATATAAATAGTATTTCGTTGTGTAATTTAGCGAATAACTAATCATTCTAGTTATATCGCCATCAGTTGTTGTGATTACNNNATTGAATAAGGATTTCGATTGATTCTACTCCTTTACAGAAAAATTCTTTTGATTGGATGAAGCATAAGAGGCCGAGACGGCGGTCCCGCGTGTGGGCTAGGTATTATATGAAATAGTTATAATACCATTTTATGGCAATGCCAATGTGTTGCCTTATATTTTGGTACCTGTTGTTGTTTTTTGGATCATGCTTCCACGAAGTATGGTCTGGTGCTATCACACGACATTCTGATCAGCTGTTATAGTGCATCCATTCATTAAGGATTCCAATCCAAACTTATCGCTAATTGATTTAAGCTTATGATAGCTTTTATGATTTCTCAGATTTTGTTGTTTATCTGTCTTTTAGATATTACTGGGAATACTGTTTTATGAACTACAATTTTTGTTGAGATTAAATTATTGTTAAATCCTCAGTTCCTTAACTATGAAAAGATTTATGAGGAAAAAGTGATGAAAAATATAAAATGGTTACGAGACTGTTAAGGAATTAAATATTAGATTCCTTGATTATTTCTTTGCTTAAAAGAAATTTATTGTCATAAAAGTTCAGTTTTATTCGAAACTGTTTTAAACGGTCATATTATGCTCATGTTAAATTTGCTGATCATTTCTTTCGCTCATACTTGCATGTTTTAAATTAACCTTCCAGTGAGAGTTAGACTGGCAAAATTTAGCTGCATAGTTCAGAAAGAGAAGAGAAGGATGCTTTTATAAAGATGGTGGGGCCAGGGTGCTCGAAAATAGAGTAAGTATTATTGTGTAAAGTATTTTGTAGTTATATTGTTTATATTATCGTTTAGTTAGGACTAGTATGCTTTTTTTCGAAGTTATAGTAGTAGGTTAAGTTTTGAGTTTGGAATTGCTGTAAAGTGTAATAAAAGAAAAGTGAAAAGTTTTTATTTTGATGGATTTTGGATTCTTGTTTCTAGAATTGTAACCTAAAAGATCTTGGAATAGTTTGGGGTCATAGTTATTATATTTCAACTATTGGACAGTATTTGGTGATTGTTTTTGGATTAAACAGGTTTATTATTTTGAGATTTCAGCGTGACGAGCAAATCCTCTGACCGCGAATTTGGGGGTGTCACAGGTGACATGTCGATTGGGGATGGCGATGCAGGCTGGTTGGCGATGTGTCCGCCGGGGATGGCAACATGTCTACTGTGTATGCATTACAAGAAAATTGCAATCACACAAGACCTATGACACAATGGTCGAAGAAAAAACCATTGCCCTGAATTAGGAGACAACGGTGAATTTCTTTGACACGAAAAACTGTTGTCTCATTTTTTCTATAACAACGATTATTGCTGTTATTTGAAACTGTTGTCTGTTCGGTGTCCTCTTATCGAGTCAGACAACAGTTTTTAAATGACAACGTTGTTTTTAATCTTTAATACAACGCTTGGAAACTGTTGTTACCATGGTAACTTTAAGTGACTTGAGACAACGGTTTGGGACTAATTTGAAAAAACCATTGTTAGGAAACATACATGTAGATAATGATTTATGGATTCTGTTGTGTGAAGGAGTCAACCGAGAAGTATCAAACGACGATTTTAAAATTTTGAAAGAATAACTGTTTTCTGCTTACAAAAAATCATGACACCACCTGATTGGTGGAAAAAATTTCACTTGGATCGCTGAGTTGGTGAAATGAGAGTAGTTGATTGACTTCACTTGGATTGCTTAGTTGGAAAAATAAGAGCCGTCGATTTTGAGAATGTATTACACAACGATTTTTTGCAGAAACCATTGTATAACATCTAACACTCAAATTTCAATCCCGAATAGTCATTTTAATTGGTTTAAATAATTTTTTCGATGATCCGGCCGTACGGATGTTAAAATACATTGATTTTAACCATGTAAAAAGATAATAAAAAATTTCTAGATTTATTTTGCTTGACTTTATAAGGAAAAGCAGGTGAAAGTACAACTCCCTAAAACGAGATTTGTTGCTGATTAAAGAAATAATTTTTTCAAATGATATTTTGGTCGATCCAACCGTACGGATATTAACATATATTAATTTTAGCCATGTAAAAAAATAATAAAAAATTTCTAGAATTTTATTGCCTGACTTTATAATGAAAATCAGGTAAAAGTACAACTCCTTAAAACGAGATTCGTTGCAGATTAACGAAATAATTTTTTTCAAATTATTTTTTGGACGATCCAACCGTACAGATGTTAACATATATTGATTCTAGCCATGTAAAAAAATAACAAAAAAATTTCATATTTATATTGCTTGACTTCATAATGAAAATCAGGTAAAAGTACAACTCCCTAAAACGAGATTCGTTGTGGATTAAAGAAATAATTTTTTTAAATGATTTTTTGGTCGATCCAACCGTATGGATGTTAACATATATTAATTTTATCTATGTAAAAAAATAATAAAAAATTTCTAGATATATATTGCTTGACTTTATAATGAAAATCATGTAAAAGTACAACTCCTTAAAACGAGATTCGTTGCAGATTAACGAAATGATTTTTTTGACGATCCAACCGTACGGATGTTAACATATATTGATTCTAGCCATGTAAAAAAATAACAAAAAAAATCCCATATATATATTGCTTGACTTCATAATAAAAATCAGGTAAAATTACAACTCCCTAAAACGAGATTTGTTGCTGATTAAAGAAATAATATTTTCAAATGATTTTTTTGTACGATCCAACCGTACGGATGTTAACATATATTGATTCTAGCCAAGTAAAAAAATAATAAAAAATTTCTAAATTTATATTGCTTGACTTTGTAATGAAAATCAGGTAAAAGTACAACTCCTTAAAACGAGATTCGTTGCAGATTAACGAAATAATTTTTTCAAATGATTTTTTGGTCGATCCAACTGCACGGATGTTAACATATATTAATTTTAGCCATGTAAAAAAATAATAAAAAGTTTCTAGATTTATATTGCTTAACTTTACAACGAAAAATAGGTAAAAGTACAACTCCCTAAAACGAGATTCGTTGTTGATTAATGAAATAATGTTTTCAAAATAGTTTTTGGACGATCCAACCGTACGGATGTTAACATATATTAATTTTAGCCATGTAAAAGAATAATAAAAAGTTTCCAGATTTATATTGCTTAAATTTACAATGAAAATCAGGTAAAAGTACAACTCCCTAAAACGAGATTTGTTGCTGATTAACGAAATTATTTTTTCAAATGATTTTTTAGACAATCCAACCATACGGATGTTAACATATATTGACCCAAATTTTGTCTCCCTCTTGTACTTTCCTTTCCACCGGTCAATAATTCATTTGCCTCTTATCAAAATGTGAAAAGATGATTGAATTTTTTAAAATTTATCATGTATAATTTTATAATAATATTTTATTTATTTAAAAATAATTTCTTTTATTACATTATTATATAATAAAAATGAAATTGACTATGTAATAATTCACATAAATTAAAAGAATTCATTTTTCCTTTCACTTTTTAACCTACTTTTCCCATTCCCCTTATCTCTTGTTTTAAAAGTTCATTAAAGTTTTTTAAAATTTATTGAATTTCTGTAAATCTGATATAATTTTCCTTCCCTCGTCTAGCTTCCATAGTCTAATTTGTTTCCCCCCTT
The DNA here is from genome assembly GCA_003724115.2 of Anethum foeniculum. Lineage (NCBI taxonomy): Eukaryota > Viridiplantae > Streptophyta > Magnoliopsida > Apiales > Apiaceae > Anethum > Anethum foeniculum. The sequence goes on from PHNY01137342.1 coordinate 20,107, forward strand.
TTATTTCCCCTTTGATTTCACTTCCCCCTTCATTGAAATTCACTTCCGCCCTTTATCTCTACAAACACACACATAACACAAAACACACAATTACACATTAGGACGAACCCTAAATCGCCGCCTCTGCTTATCTTCTCTCAATTACAAATTAATCATTCAATCTTAAAACCCTTGAGATGACCATTACAATCATTTGTTGCTTTCTTTAGGTATATGTATCAGTATATGTATATATATATAATATATATGTATATATATATGTATATATATATGTATATATATGTATATATATGGACACAGACCTTATGGCCTAATTTGACGATTTTAATAAGGGCTTATTGTCAAGTACCTATGGGATCGATTTATGTTCACAAGCTGAATTTGAAGGTAACTCTTGCTCAACTCTCTGTTTTATTAGTAATGTGTGTTTGTTTGTGATTGTTGTGGGTGTAAGTATACCAAATTTTTATGTATGTGGAGACAAAAGATTAAGAACCATTTGTGAAGAAACTTTCAAAAAAAGATATGTTTGGAGAGGCAGAAGTGATTAGTGTATGCACTGAGGTATTCTTACTAATTATGTGGATATTGCTGATAGGCAAATATCTATGTTTGTTGTTACTTTATTTGCTATTTTAATTCTTTAAATCCTAGAAATGCTTGTTTAATGATGTAACCGTAGAATACTAGTACTTAAACATTTTCATTCTTTTATAAGAACTCTGGATTTGCAATAGCAGTTTCAGATGTATCAAATTTGCAATATGAAGGTCGCCATAATTTGATTGGACATACAGTTGTGTTGATTCTATTTGTTTTGACTCACAGTTGAAGAAATGGCAAACATGGAAACTGGAAACTTCTTCCCTGGAGTATCAATTGGCACATGGTATATAGCTAGCTAGTTTACGACACAATTTTTATTATAAATTAATTCAGGTCGGTCCTCAGATTCAATTATTTTACTCGAACTTCAATAAATGTTTTTCTGTGTACAAGAAAAGTAAAAAACTATTGGTGGTATCAACAAAATACTCTGTAGTGATCAAAATTCCTACATATATCATATGTGTGAATTTAAAGAGCTACACTACAATCATATGGAGCCTACTATAAGCCTATTTTGTACTTATTTAGTGAGCTTGTTGTTATCAGATCCTTTAAGGTTCATATTTGCTTATCAGACTTCATTTGTTCGTCGACTCAGTGGATTATCAACCAATGCCTGGAGTTAAATTTCAGTATCTAATACAATGGGTTTTTGTGCTCTAGTTATTATTGTTGTCATACAATGGAGTAAAATTTCAGTAGTTCATAATGTATTTAACATGTGATATATTTTGGTTTTTTTAGATTTGAATTCAGAACTGAGATATAGCCTCATACTCATCATGTCTATGTTGACAAAGTTACGTTGTATCACGCTGGATGTTACTGGCACGTCGATATCTTACAGGATATCGACGACTACTGCATGGCAGCCAAATATATAGGATTGCATGTCCAGATTACAAACGCGTACATGAGGGTTTTAAGAACATGGCAAAAGAACATCCATGTTTTGGGTTTGCTGAGAAAATTCACAACATTCTATTGTGGAAAACTTGTGTTAGAGATTCTTTTGCAAAGGTATTTATTTTATCATATGCTTATTTTTTTCAAATCTTTCCTTTGCCCAGCCTGTTGTGTGATTTATCTATTAAAATAGAATAAGTCTCCTTCGTTGTATTTATGATCATCCCTGAAATAAATATGGATCAGATACTTAGTCTGCATAACAGGTCAAGAGAACTTCAAAAGTACAAATAAAGGGAAATATGGTATTTGTAGTTACGTATATTAAACTTTGAAGTTTAAGAGCAGATTTTAATAGTAACTCTCTATGTTTGAGTTTCAGTTAGCAATTAAGTCCATACATGTGCACTGCCTAACATAAGTACCAATTTATACAGTAGAAATTCTTTTAATTATTGAGTTGCTTTTTGAGTCTTTTGCGCTACTTATTTATATATTGGTACTATTTTAATTTCTTTTGTAACTCTTTCCCGTCTTTTGTCGTAAGAAATCATATTAATCTTGAAAAGATGGGACTACAAACCTGTAGGACTTGTGATAGGAATGTGTAGATGTAGTCCAGAACTCCCTGGTTTTAGTCAATGCTGCAATCAATTCTATGGAATTTGTTTACCACAAATGTGTTGTTAGTACTGACCTTTCTCCAGAGCAAACAATCATCGAGTAGACAAAAGTAGCACTTAAGTACTGTGACCTTTTTCCTAGTTATAAATTGATATATGCCAGTTGTTATTATATATGGAAGCTATTACCTTAAAAGGTGATATCCGAGCTATTGTTCTTTTTAGGTAGCACTATGTTTGTTTCGAGGAAGTAAGAAGACAGTTGGAGTTTCTTGAACAGGTAAGCAGCACATCTAGTTTATGACTGAAATCTTTTTAACAGATATTTGATTACTATTTACAAGGTTTGCACCCCTGTAAAGTAAGGATGCGTGTATATGTAATTATTTAAATTTCAAGGTTAGCACCCCTATAAAGGAAGTGTATATATAATAATTTTAATGACCTTTACCAAATAAAATAAATGAGAGTACTGGTAGTAAAACATTCATTTTGGCAGGGTGGTGATCCTCTGGACTTCAGACCAGCAAATGTTGCTTCACGCAGTGTCAGTCTACTTCCTTGATAGATCAACAACGTGAGCAGTTTGTGATCAGGTATAGCATCTAGTTCTGTCACTATTAAGTCTTAAGTAATATAATAAAATTAGAAATCACGTACGTAGATCAAATCATTATACAAGAGAAGAACATGATAACAACAATAATATCAATGATAATAACATCATTATATGAATTTTGTGTTTTACAATGTTAGCTTTCCATGTGGATACATGCTAGAAGGTATTGTTGTTGCAGTGAAGCAACAGGTAGTTTTTGCATTGGCTGATTCACCTCGAGGAGATTCTGTTAAAGGTAGTGGCAGACTAGGAGTTCCTATCGCATACGAACCTAATAGTGCTGATCATCTTATGCTTTTTATATTGGTCTTACAATTTAGTTGTGATTTGTAGTATGGTTATGGTAAATATGTTGTTTGGTTAAATTGTTAGCTGGTATGTGATGATGTTGGTTGTAATGGTAGATTTCATTTCATTTTAATAGCGAATATTTGTCGTAATGATATGATATTGATTTTGTATTTTTTGGCGTGCTCGTAGCGTTATTTAGATTAGTTTTCTTTTTTACGAATATAAAATCATTGTCTAGTCTGTTTTTAGCCAGTGAGAAAATCGTCATTTATAAGAACAATTGTCATAAACCATATCTTACAACATTTAAGTTTAATAAAAGTGTTGTGGGTAGGAAAATACGATAATGGCTTGTGAAAACTAAACGAAAAAACTATCATGCTATATGGAGAAAAACAATAATTCAAAAATTAGAAACTGTTGTATATACGAATTCCAAAAATGGTTATTAAATTAATATACACATAAATCGTTGTTATGTTTACGTTCACACAACAGAGTTGGACTACAACTTAGAAAACAGTCGTGTCACATTGTTTTCAATAATAGTTCTTACTTTCAAAACCATTGTCTCTTTTACATTTTAACAAGTGTTCTAAAACTGTTGTGACATCTCCTTTGAACAACTGTTCAAAAACTGTTGTCAACGGGAAAATTTCAGATTAGACAACGGTGACAAACTGTTGTGTGATCCTATTTTTCTTGTAGTGATGGCGACACAGACTGCGGTTTGGAAGATATTTGTGGCAGTGTTGTGGTAGTGGTACAATTCATTTTTATAAGTTTTGATTACTGATTATCACGTTGGAGGTGTTTGACGGCCACTACCGGTCAAACATTATTTTGCAGGTCCTCACCATACCAGAACCACCCTGGAGCATTAAATCACGGAGCAAGTGTCGTACTTATCACAAAAATAATTAAGTATTACAGAATTGTGAAAATATTTGTATTGAATGATAAAGAAATGTTGGATTAAAGAAGAATCCTCCAAAAGCTTATAAAATCATATGTATACTATAATATTATAGACAGTTGCGTGTTTAGACTATTCAAAAAGTTGTATATTTGTATAATGAAAAAGAAATCTATTTGTATTTAAAAAAGACCTTGAAATTAAATCTGGCTTCAAATTACTAAAATTGTTAACCTCAACATATACATCAGCCGTAAAAACGTAGCTGGTACAAATTAGCAAGTTAATAACATTAAAAGTTTTTTGTTGAGTATTTTACTAAACATGCAAAGAAGAATAAATAATATGTTAATTATGCATTTTTTGTTTCCGAAAAGACAGCAAAAATTCATCACCAAAACGGAAAACCACTAGAAGCCCCTGGGAGACTTTGAGTGGTATTACAACTTAACAAAGTAATTAAAGGATTACTGTAACCTTAAGCAAAATCGCAGAGGCCAGAGAGTCATATTTGGCGTCCGCACTGCTGTGCAACCTCACAATTATATATACTTTTCTTTATGTGTACGAGGCTTTTGTCTTTGACCTTCTAGAAAATAAGAGGTAGGAGAATATTCCTAAGGTTCTAGAAGCACTAAAATAATATTTTCTTTGTCTAACAGACCTACATGGTGATTAGGTTTTTGATGTATAGCAAAAAACGTGATGTATTATCAGCATTTGAATATTGACTTTTGTACTACTGTCCGTATTATTTTATCAAATAATTTATGAATTTCGAAATTCTATTTTGCAAGTTCAAGCGAATGTTAGGTTTCAAAAGATTCTTAAAATCATTGAAACTTCTCAGCAAATGCTAAGTCAGTACATATATATACACCCAAGCAAATGTGATTAGCACCATAATTACTTACACAAACCAGAGTCAAGAAAAACATCAAACCCTATTGATACATCTTTGAACAAACCATGTTGAAGACTGATTATTCTTTTCTTGAGTCCGTTCACCAAAGGCTTGTAGATGAAACATCATTTTCTGAATTTTTTCCATCCATGATTTCGTTTGGAGCCTCAAATTATTCGCCTTCAGTCGAAAACATCTCAGGGAAGCCAAAGGTTGATGACTCATCTGCCAATGTTATGCTAAAGTTGACAACTGACAGTGAAGAAAAGAAACAAGCAGTGACACTAAGTGGTCCAACAGAAGTAAGGAAGTACAGAGGCGTAAGGCGTCGTCCATGGGGCAAGTTCGCGGCGGAGATAAGAGATCCGGCTAGAAAAGGAAGTAGAGTATGGCTGGGGACATATGAAATGCCTGAAGATGCTGCATTGGCTTATGATAAAGCTGCTTTTAAGATGCGCGGTGCTCGAGCTTTGCTAAATTTTCCACACCTAATCGGCAAATCGGAGCCGATTAGAGTGAATAGTAGGAACAGGTCACCGCCAGAATCATCAACTTCATCATCTTCTTTGGAGGATCTTCCTCCTAAAAAGAGGAGAAAGGAAGAGATTTGCTTGACACTACAAATATGAGAAACCATAGCTAACTAGCTAGTTAGTTTCTACAATATAATTCAAGATTTGTTGAATTTTTTCACGTTCACATTGTAGTTTCTTTTTCAAATTAATATTTAACCATCAACAAATTTTTCATGTTCATTTCTTAATAAGGAGAAAAGTATCGTTACATAAAACAATTATTTCTTGTATTCTGCTACACATTATGTGAAACAATCTGCAACAAATACACAGAAGCAAACAAATAACAGAACGAAAATGTTAACGCAAAATCAAACTATCAAACAAGAGAAGGATATAAACGGAGATGATTCTCGAGTCCAGCCGAGACTGTCTCCTTAAAGCTATTTCGCCTCTCACCGTGTGTGTGAGTCGATAGCCT
>PHNY01137370.1:4144-14592 GCA_003724115.2 Anethum foeniculum
TCTTCCTTCCTTTTCTTTATTTCTTCTTTATTTCTTCAATATGTACAAAATTCCTACAAAAGCTAATAATTAATTTATTAAACACGAGAATACCAAATAATAAGCATGGAAAAATGTAAGAATTATGAGAATATCACGTCCTAAGCATATGGTGTGTCTTAGAGGCTGGGGGCGTCCTCTTTATCCTTGTTTGCAGCCTAAAACCTAATTTCTTCCACTTTGCCCCAATTTGATTCCAATTGACCCGTTCGTGACCCGAAAAGATCCATCACCAAATTTTGGCTATAACATCACTCATATGGCTTTTAGGTAAAGAAGCTGTAATTATAGATGGAAGCACCATATTCTAAGACTCCTTCTTTTTTTTTTGAAGGACCTTGTCCTTCATCACCACCAGTCACATGGACTGTTGGAACTAGAACATTAGACTTTAAATGAGGAAATTCAGATGATAATGTAGGAGTGTCATCATCATCATCAGAGTCTGAGTCCTTGGCAACATACTTCATTTTAAAAGGTATTTGTGTATGTTTAAGTGTTTTGGAAGTATGTGCCTCATTCCTTCCTTGTAACTTCTTTGTTGAGATGGTTGTTTGGGTGAAGAAATCCTAAGTCCTGATGGCCTAGAAGAGCCATCAGACTTTGCTGATTTCATTGATTTTTAAACTGATGTCTTTAAGGGAGGCATCAGAGTTTGGCTAAGCTTTTGGGGTTTGTGTTTGGATGGTGGTTCTTGGGTTAGATGCTGGAGGGTTCACCTGTACATGTTCCTGCACCTCAGCACCTAGTGGTGCAAATTGAGAATACACGGTAGGCAAATGCTGATAGAGAAGATGCATGACCTATGTTGGTACCACCAACTCAGTTAATTGCTCTTTAACTACTTCTTTATTATCCTTGGATATAAGATCAGAAAAGGCCCTCTTGGTGAATTAGAAAGATGGTATCTTAACATCAATGGATAAATCCACATCATGACATAAATAAACAAATATAAGATGTAAAAATTTAGAAAAGTATACTTTAGTCCTATCAGAATTTAATATTTTACCCACAGAATTCACAATGTGCCTACCAATATCAAAATAATTAGAGACATAGATTAGAGAATACCCAATTCGTTGAGTAGTCTGTGTGATATCATCAAAATTGGTGCACTTGTTTGTGAAGGCTATAGAGATGTAATCAAAGAATAAGTTCTATTCTTTGCGTAGCTTGTCTTAATCTCATCTTTGAAACTTCATCCCTATAGTTTAATTCAGAGAGAAAGACTCTGTTGACATCATCATCTATCACATCTGTATACTCATTCCTTACAGGATTGTGAAGAGCAATGATAGACCACAATAGGTGTAATGATCTTCAGCTCTCTATTCCATTGAAAAGTAATGACTGGAATCCTTGTTTGAGCTGCGGCTAAACAAATGGGGTAAGATATGGTGTTTAGACGAGATGCTTTGCGGGCTGCATTCAATAAATTGGTAAATTTTTGGCTGAATGCAAAAAATTGTATAAGAGATGCTACACAAGCAATTTTATGGTATATTACATTTCTTATAGAGCATGTTCGACTGCGAACCCTTGCGGTAGAAATGACTTCAATTTTCAACCAACCGAACGACTTACGAATTAACCCTCATCTACTTAAACTAGTACATGCATGGTCACTCGCTTTGAGTATACTTAAGGAAAAGGAATCAAGGGTAAATAACATACTGGCTGGAGGTCAACCAAAATACACTATATCACTTGAACAAATAGTTAGTGAAGATGAGTCAACCGTTATTTAAATTAGTATTAAAGGGTCCAATTTTAACACTTCGTACAAGGCCCTCAATTATTTTTCCTTGGCCCTAATCCGTAATCCATCTATTCAAATAATTTAATCTTCTAGTCTTTAGAAATGAGGTTATTATGCTCAAACAAAGTTTGACAGAATTTAGGGACATCAATTTTACCCTTTTTTCAAAGATATCCTTTTGATAGCTAATTGCAGCCATTCAAACAGAACATTATTTAATAATATGTATCTTGTTTTCTATCAGTAACAGAAGCTTAAACATGATCAGACTTCAAAGCAAAAAAAAAATAGTAGTTTATTAACATAGGCCATCAGTTTAGGCGATCATTTCTTAATTAAAAAATAAGCAGAACCTTAGATTAACAAAATTAATGGGGCACTTAGAGAGGCACTTGGTCTCAACATCTCTAATGGTCGTTGATTGGGCTTTCCGATTCTCGTGACCTAAGTCCCCAATGGAATTGAACATATTGGTAACTGAAGTATAGGCAACAATACAAACGAATTTCGAAAGTACCTGCATATACCTCAAATTAGCAAATCCGTCGTTAGTAAGAAAATTCATATCATCACTTTTGAAGTTTTTCAAATTCTTACATTTTAATATTTAGATAGTGATGCAAGATATCACAACTGTTGATACAAGCCTTCCTCTGATGATGAATAAATAATGGGCAATACAACAACATCGTTTTGCAAAATCGTTGTAGAAACATCTTTCAAATTCTCATTTAGCCTTGCCTGCACAAGTAGCATTACATCAGTGCAAATCAATCTTACTTTCCTTCCTTGATATGTTTCCCTTAAGTAATCAGTGACAAGTCCGGGCAGTGCATATGCACTTAAACCAATAAATAGTTTATATTTTGTATTTTCCATAAATGAACATATAAAAAATATATTATTATCACATCAGACACTTAGAAAGGCTACTTGGTAGAGGAAATAAAATATTTTCTTTTTATTTGAGGAATAATTTCAATACACTAATGCAGATAGATACACCCGCCAAAAGAAATTACACCACATTGAACAACTTATCAAAAATAAGGGTCATCTTTTCTATAATGGAGTAAGAATAGCTTGCAGTAAAAATGATTTAGGTATAAATTAACAACTCTAGAAGATGAAATAGCCCTGACATCAGTTGTGCATGCCTATGAGAAAAGAGCTTAGGAAGTACAAATAACACATTGCAAAACTTGTTTTAGTAAGTAGCAATGCCAGTTGAAACTAAAATGATACATGATCATGATGTATATTGAAGATAGTCACCCGGACAATTTGACTAGAAAACTCATTGTGATGCTCATTAGCTTGTCTGTTCAAAAATAATTTTGCTTGTTCCCAAACAGATATAATATGAGTTTCAAGTTCTTCCTTTGTTAGATAGGTCCCACCATCACCAAGCTGCAACAGGGATCATTAGTTTGAGAAAATATCAGTAATATTTTGAAAATTTATATTTTTCCCATATCACAAATAAAGTAACAAGTTTAGAAATTATAAAAAAAATTCCTGTGTACTCTAATATTTCAAAAAAAATTAAATATTGGCACAAACTCATGTGTACTATAATATTTACTAAACATTGTGTATTAGCACGAGTAAACTTATCTTTTTAGACCTTCCAATGACTTTACTGAATGATTTATTTAAGTCAGTGGTAAGTTAGACAAGTGTTACAGGTCATACATGTCTCATAATCAAGATAAAATCCATAGTACTTAAAACTCCTATGAACTGCCGCCTTGCAAAAGTCCCAAAGAGGAGCAATAATAATATCCTGGAAATAACTTAAATCAAAGATTTGTGGCTGCTGAGGCAAAAAACAAAAGATTGAGTGCTAGAAAAGTTATTTTAAATGTATATAATCCATTTGAACTTATCAGCATAAGAAGAATGACAGGATGAAGAAGCGCATGAAGAATGAGATAGACAGGCATACAATTATCACAGGAGGAAAATATAATCGACCCATCGTGTTGTCGTCGCTCTTTTATTTGGATCTGCTATCAAGATGTAGGGTTTAAAAACGACGTCTAGATGAATTAGATATATGTGTTGCATAACAGGTGGTGTACTCCAATCATCACACGAGGATCGGCAGTTGTCTGGGTATTTGATTATTTAGGTAACTTTTTTCTTGGCACACGGTTGCAGGTTCATGAACATTGATCTGGTTTGGCTTTTAATCCCTTAACCCATTATTCATATTAAAGTATCATTTTTGCTTGAAAAATTAATCCTTATAGTTCCAATTTTCATAAGTTTTCTTTAGTTTAAAAGTTCACGGTTAATAGGTCATTTGCCTATTTTATTAGATAAACAAGTTATTTTGTTAAAATTGTGGTTATTTCATGATCTTCGTTTAAGGTTTAAACCTCGGTTTTGCCTTGTATTTTGTATTACTAATTCATATGGGTTCGTTATTGTTCAGTGTAGGAAGATTTCCTTTTTAATTTGTTTCAATTCTTAAAATATATTTTGGTATGGTTTAGCTTAAGTTATTTAACACAGTTAATCTTTTCCATGTTTAATCTTATATTTGTCTAACCTTTCACCCTTAATTTTTGTAAATCATATATATCCAACAATTAAGGAGTAGTAATTAATGAGCTTAATTTATGGTAACTTTTTTGCATAATTGAGTGTTCGTTCTGTGCTTTAATTATATAAAAATTCAAATATTAAACTATCAAGTTTCTAGAATTAAGCGGAAATATTTAATTAAATTTTGAAATGAAATGAAATCAATAACTACTATTTTATTATGTCATATCAGTTAATTTGTTGTAATTGATTGCAAGTGTTTTTAGTTTTATTTGCATTAGATGAGCATTAAGTGATGATTAGTTGTAATTAATTTTAATTTTATATGCATTAAATGAGTATTAATTGATTTTATATTTAGGATTTTCGTAAGCAATTTAGTGTTTGATTCTGTTGCAATGTTAAATATGACCTTTTATTTTATTTCTCAATTGAAATTTTTTAGAGATCATTAAGTATCATGTTAATTAATAAAATGCTAGAAATTATTTTTTTCACAAATTTGATAAGTGTCGTTTCATTAATAATTTTAAATTATGAGTTTAAACCTTTTTCGAATTTTTTTTAAATGTATTCATTATCAATATTATTCTGTGTTGTGCCACATATGGTGGATTCTGGTGCCTATTAATAGGGCATTATGACATTTTTGACCATAATTAATGGTTGATGACAATTTGTGCTACATCAGTGGCGTTATGACGTTTTCTTATGTTTTTATATTTTAATTTTTGTGTCATTTATTACAATTATTATAACTTTTCTTGACACTAATTGGCGTAATTGTCGGTTACTAATTTAAATGTAGGTTTCTTCCTTAAATGTTGCAATATTGAAATTTAAATATTTTCTTGTTAAAGGGTAATTATTAGTTTAATGCTACACGTAATTAAATGCAATTTGTGCCAAACTAGATTACTTTGGTGCCCAAGTGGGTTGTTATCATTTAAGATGATATATTTGGGCCATAATTGGTGGCGATTTTGACCATGTATGAGGGTGATTTTATCCATTTATGATGGTAATATTTGTCATTAATGACTTTGTTCATATTTTAATAATACTAATATATATCGCATTTTTTGCTTATTTAAATCCTCATGTTTTAAAGGTCGTTACTATTTTATAAAATTTTCTTGATAAGCGGTCAATTGGAGATAATTTCTTGGATATAAATTGAGGTTCCAGAGAATTAAATATCAAGAAGGTTGGGTTTAAGTAAATTAACATATGTAAATTTCGTGTATAAATAAGGTACAATTTTATAGAAAGTAAATGCTTCCTTATTAGTATCTAACCAAATGAATCTCCTTTTGGTTAAATTTTAACCTTTACTCTTGCTAATTATTTTATTGGTTTAAGCAGATGGAGTAATTAGATAATAGAGTTACTGTATTTTTTGGGCAGGACTAAGCTTGACATATAATATTTATTATATTTATTTAAGTTATGATTATTCTGTTTTTGTGTCTTATGATGCAGGTTTTGGATACAGGCTTGGGAGCAAAGGAGTCTAAGGAGGATATCTAGGAGATGGGTTTATCTTCTCAATGATTAAAGTCTTATTTTCTAAATTTTCGGGGACATCTTGCATGACTTTCAGTTAGAAAATAAACTTTCTTGAAAGAAAGAATTCATTTGTTGCAGCTATTGTATTCGATACAATTCATCTACGAGTATGTATACCCAGACAAAGAAAAAAAAAGATTTGTGGCTAACAACTTGATATCATAAAGAAAAATTGCTAGGAATTTAAATAGAGCCTGGCCTTATGAGATACTCTCTAAAATTCTAACTCTCGGGAACCTCTTTTGTGACAAGAACATTAAGTAGTAGAATGTTTTTGTCATTTTTCACTTTGCTTAATAAATAGAAAAATACATCAATTCGAGGAGTGGAAGTATTGATGACTATGATGGGTGATCCTGTGTTAGTATAATAAAGTATCACAACTGATAAAATATAGAAAGAAAGATAAAAGGAGGATTTTATTATAATGAAAATTGTTCTCAATTACAATAGAAGAGTGCTTATATAGCCAACTTTCAAACAATAATAAAGAAAGGAAATCAACCTAACAAGGAAACTATTATAATAACGGAACTATCCAATAATAATAATATTATATATGTTAACATCCTCCCTCAAACTCACGTGGTGAATCGAGAGTTTGACAACCAAGAAACGGAGCCACGTAACCATGTAACCAATCCAAAGCTGCAATATAGAAAACAAGAGTATTCACACGAATCCAGAAACGGAGTCACAAATCCAATGAACCAAAGCAAATACAAAGCTTCACACAAACGCAAAATAAGAGAAACCAGAATTCAAAAACGCAACCGCAAGAGAAGGGCAAACCGAGTTTCTATAGCAACAAATCCAATCAGTAAGAAGAAAACAATCCATGTCATTCAATAGCCAACCAAAACAACTTCAAAAGTAAAATAAATCTGCAACCACCAAAATAATACCAATACCTAAATTGAATCTACATCCACAAATTGTGTCCAAATCTAAAACCAAAATCAATAACCATTCCAAACCAACTCGAAATCTAATCTAAATCAGAATTAAACAAAAAACCAAACTCACAAACAATATCAAAACCAAAACCAAATACCAATTCAAAATTCGAATCCAACTATAACCAAATTTAACTACACATTCAATCCAAACCTACATCAAATCCATATCCAAAACCGAATCCAAATCCATATCCAAAAATGAATCCAATCAATCCAATCCTAAACTAAACCAAACAAAAACGGTATCCAAATTAATCAAATCTCGCAAAGAGCCAGTGTGCTTAGAGCACCAAATAAAATAAACCAATAACGCGAAGGGTTAATGTGCCTAGAGCACCAGATTAAAAAAAAAGGGCGAAGAAGGTATACAGATGTGCGTAGGGCTACTCCTATCATAGATCACGAGAAAGGGAGTATACAGATGTGCCTAGGACTACTCCCATCATAGATTACAAGAAAGAGAGAAGGAAGATAAGAGAAGGAAAAGAAGGTATACAGATGTGCTTAAGGCTACTCCCATCATAGATCATAAGAAAGAGAGAAGGGAAGTAAAAAATACCAATTTTACCAACGATCGAATACCAGTCAAAGAGAGAAAAACAGATAGTGTGTGAGAGTCGCAACAAAGACAAAACAAAACTATCATAAACAACTTAACCAAAGTCAAATCTTTACCCTCGAAAAAAAATATCAATCGCCATTAAAACTAAAAAAATCATCCAAAAAAAAATCAGGTTTGAATAAGAAGACGAGAAGAAATAATAAACGAAACACATGTTTAACCTATCATGTGGAAGCCACCATGATCACCTTACCATCAACCAATCTCAGATCGAACCAACCTAGCTCTTGATACCATGATAAAATATAGAAAGAAAGATAAAAGGAGGATTTTATTATAATGAAACTTATTCTCAATTAAAATAGAAGAGAGCTTATATAGCCAACTGTCAAACAATAATAATGGAAGGATATCAACCTAACAAGGAAACTATTATAATAACGAAACTATCCCATAATAATAATATTATATATGTCAACACATCACTAAAACAAATCACCAACAATATTTAGACCTCGCTTTATGGAAGAATCTCCTTAATAATGCTCAGCAGTCAATTCTACTAGTAAAAGGCATTGCTTGCTGTGATTAAACATAACCATAAATTCTTCCTTGTTATATATGGTAAGTTCAAGTATAAATGATAGCTAAGTACCAAAATTAAAGAACTAGCCGTGATTAGCAAGTATTTTAAAATCGTGCATATAACATATGCATGTATTATATGATCTAATTTCAAAAGGTACACACTTTTCCTGTAAGCAATTTCTTTTTAATAAGTTTTATATAAAGTGATTCACAAAATTGAATGCAAAATGTGGAGTGGAAGGTAAGAAAGACAAAAAGCAAGGGTAAAAATAGGGAAAATGTTGGACCAGTTACAGTTTGTAAATAGTAATTCTTTAGCAAAAACGAATCTGTTCTTTTTAATATTACAAATTTATAGGGAAGAAAAAGAAAACCACTTCATGGAACCGCTATTCTACGCCCTTAACATGATATATGCAGATACATGTTTCTAGTTCTCAAAGAGGACAAATATACATGTTCATGCAAAATATGAAAAGCTTGTTTTACAAGTCGATCAACATCTAGTGCAGTGACCTACAAACAAAACCAGTTTGAGAAGGAAAAAAAATACAAAAAACGTCTAAGTAAATGCCAATGTTTATATGTCTAAAATATGCAATCTTAAACGTTAAAAAACTAAAAATATAATTGAAAATAACAAGAAGATGATCAAACCTTGCCGGACTCTAGAAGCAACTCATAAGTTGTGTGCGTAGACAAGAATACAGAAAGACGGAGACCTCTAAATCTGCTTCTGATATCCTAGGTAGTGCATCGTTCATTGTATCATTAGAAACTCTCACCTGCATATGATATGGATATTATACCAAATTCACACCAGTAAATCAACACCAAAGCATGCAATGAATTATTTAGAGTATATGAAGAGAAAGATTGGTGGATGATTGTATAGACTATAATATCCGGTAATACATTGTAAAAAATCTAAAAACGAGTCATACCATATGCTGAAAGGCAGCATTATCGACATCCATGCTGAAACCAGAGGGTATTTGCGGACTCATGATTGTAGGATTTTAACTAGAATCTCTCGTCAGTATGACAGTTGCATAATATCTTGATAACATGACAGAATTCATCGTTCCAAAGTTGTCATTCACACATGGTTGGCGCTCATCATGTCGCCATTCGCCATCAACACTAAATTTTTACTGGTATAAAATGAAATATCAATGTGAATATTGTCTTCAAGAGATGGGATAATTCACGAGTATAATACATTCATAAATTGACGCATAACATAAATATTAAGAAAACGATGACCTAAAACAAAGTAAAATTGAGGCTTTCATCATTAAGAATTTTGGACGTATGTTAAAACTTATTCTTTTTACCATCACTTCTTGCCTTCTCTGACACTAAAAGAAACATAGTTGCACGTAATCTCTACACTAGTGCATCCACCTATATCATTGAGAACCTATACATCAGTTTCAAACCTAGGAAGCAGGTATACTTGGGTCACTCAACGTATCCTTTGTCGGATACTCAGACACTCATTTCCTTGCACGATACCAATTTTGTATTTTTTTTATATACAAACTATATCAAATTAATCATTGATTTCAAAAATGACTCAACTTAGTCATTTATTTAAAAATTTGTATCAAGAAGATCATCTGGTAATGGCTAGTTGATGCAAAATTTTAACTTTTTAATGACTAATTTGATACAAATTTTCAAACTAGTGACTAGATTGAGTCATTTTTGGAATGAGTGATTATTTTGATATATTTTGATGAAACGAGTGACGACTTTGATATTTATCTCATTTTGTATTTTCGTTTCCAACTTTGTATTGAAAGTATTTTATTTGCTCATGTGTGTGCTAGATTTTAACATTTCTATTTTATGGTAGATAGGTTGTGTTTTCTTTGAGTTTTTTTGGACATGTATTTAGTTAATACAAAATATCAAGTTTTAAGAGATATGTAAAAATATCAAGTTTTAAAGATTGATTTTAAGGCATCAAAAGGTGTGCAATATGGGGAATAGAAGTGACTTACAACAATCGCTATTGGTATTGTATATTGCATTTCGTCTATAATATTGTACCTTACACATTTACACACACAAGTGGGGAGTCTTTGTGGAAACAACCTCTTCATTTTTTTGAGTGAGGGTAAGATT
Source organism: Anethum foeniculum (assembly GCA_003724115.2). NCBI lineage: Eukaryota > Viridiplantae > Streptophyta > Magnoliopsida > Apiales > Apiaceae > Anethum > Anethum foeniculum. The sequence continues at coordinate 14,310 of PHNY01137370.1, forward strand.
GCGTACATTGTACCCTCCCCAGACACTTACACTGGGTATTTGGTTCGTTGGTTGGTAGATTAATTAGCTACTTCCACGGAGGTAAAATATTGATGTTCTTTAAAGAATAAAAAGGATTGATATTGATATTCAATTTTATAGTAATGAAAATTTTAACTGAAATTCTTCAATTTAGATGATTACATTATTTTATTGATTCAATTTGCATTAGCTTTTTAGTTTTATTATGTCAAATAGATATATATATATATATATATATATATATATATATATATATATATAT
>PHNY01137423.1:0-28772 GCA_003724115.2 Anethum foeniculum
TGTTTCATATTGTTTTGATTATGATATGCCTGTTAGTATACAGAGCAAAATGGTTTCTTCTTGCAAATATCTTGAAACGATTTTTCTAAGTCAACTGATTTCCAGTATGGATAGTTGACCAAATTCTTGTTGATATTTAAATCAATGTTAAATCCTCTGTTGCTCAATTACCAAAAGATCTAATGGAACAGTATTGAAAGCTATAAATGGTTTTGATGTTGTTAAAGTAAAAATATCGCTTTCATTTGGAATATTCACAAATCATTTTGAGGCTTATGTTTTTAATAATCTTGCTGAGCATTTCTTTCGCTCATACTTGCCTGTTTTAAATTAACCTTCCAGTGAGAGATAGTTTGGTGGAGTTTAACTACAAGGTTCAGAAAAAGAAGAGAATGATGCTATGGTGAAGATGTTTGATTCAGGGTATGCGGGAATGGTGTAAGTGCTATTGTATTGAGTTGTTGTAATATTATTATTTATATTATCGTTTAGATTGGGCCTAGTATACTTCTTTTCGAAGTTATACTAGCGGGTTAAGCTTTGAGTTTGTAACTTGTTGAAAAGCGTAATAAAAGAAAAAAAATGAAATTTTAAAATTGTGGATTTTGGGTTTCTTGTTTCTAGAACTGTAACCTAAAAGATCTTGGTTTAGTTGGGGTCTGATTTTATATTTCAACTGTTAAGCAGGTTTTATAATTTTAAGATTTCAGTGACGAGCAAATCTTCTGACCCCGAATTTGGGGGCGTTACAGGTAAAGGGGAAGATGATTGCAGAGAATTTAGGAAAATCACGAGCCACGTGATTTCACAACATGTATCTGCCATAGAACGGTATCCTGCCTCAGTAGAAGAACGAAAAACTGTGATTTGCGTTTTGCATTTTCATGAAACCAGAGAGCCTCCATGCATTACACAATAACTAGTAAGAGAAAGTCTAGTTTCTGCACATCCACCTCAATTAGAGTCACTAAATATAAAATGGGACAAGACATGTACACCATATGATAAATTAGGACGAGTTATGGTCAAATATAACAACCGCCCCACTAGACGCCTGTGAATGGCTATATCAGCATCTAATAGAAGTTCAGACGTATTGTCCATTAACTTGTGATTATGTTCCATAGGAACAACTGATGGTTTAACAGCAGTCATGCCAGTATCTGTCAGAATATCCAATGCATACTTGTGTTGGTTAAGAAATATGCTAGTAGATGAACGAGCAAGTTCAAGGCCCAGAAAATACTTCATGGAACCCAAGTCCTTAATCTTAAACTGAGAGTGCAAGAAATCCTTGACCTGAGTAATCATACCAGAATCATTTCCAGTGATTAGGATGTCATCCACATACAAAATAACAATCACGAAACCAGAGCCCTTCTTAAACGTAAATAAGCTATGATCATAGGCCACTTGAGTAAAACCAAACTATATAAGAGAATCTGCCAATTTATCATTCCAGGCCCACGGGGCTTGTTTCAATCCATAGATTGACTTTTTTTTAACTTGCACACGAAGTCAACATTGGAAGAGAACTTGTGATTGCAGAAGATAAATGCTAAAAATTAGGTAGAAGCTTCATACATATTTCTTCAGTTAACACACCATGGAGAAATCCGTTATTAACATCCATTTGATGAATGTGCCATATAATTTTGCAGCTAAGGCCAAGACTAATCGTACAGTCGTCATTTTGGCAATTGGTGCATAAGTTTCAAAGTAATCCATACCAATAATTTGAGTAAATCCCTTTGCTACAAGCCGTTCTTTGTACTTATCAACTGTACCTTCAGGTGTATATTTGACTTTAAAAATACACTTGCAATCAACTATATTTTTACCAACAGGTCGAGGAACAACGTCCCAAGTTTGGTTGGATTCTAGTGCAGATTTTTCAGCACTCATAGCATCAGCCCAGTGCTTATGTACAACAGCCTGCTTGTATGTGTAAGGAACAGATTCTTTGGGTCAATCCAGCACCATGTATTTATATATATACTTACATGTGCTTGTGTTTTTGACTTTAGTATCACTATACCTATGATCAATGAGATGTGATCATCAGTCAACAAACACGTCAGTCTTAATGCATTATTATTGTCCCTTAATAATAATACTCGACTAGGGATCTTTAGGAATATTGATACTATTCTCATAATCTCATTTCTAAGTCACGTACTTAGAGATATAGAATGCATNCATTAAGAGTTAATAAATTATAAAAGGGAATAATCGATAGAACATAAACTTAATAATCCAAATGTCTTATACTAAAACATAATAGTATTGTCTCTAGGGCACAAACACTAACACTAACTTCCAATACCGACTTTCAACTTTGATTATAACATGAACATCATTGGCTAGAACGAGTGAGCACTAATCCGGAGTAAGCAGATCGAACCTGCAATACTAACATGAATCAAACCCGCAAAAGTGGACACTACCACCTTTTCTCAAAGGGAATCCATACTTCCACCTCCAATATTAAAGAGATGGGTATTATTACTAAAGAAAGGATTAACAATCACTGCTGAAATTCAAACCATACCAAAAATACTCAGTATATTTGGCTTAAAACAGAGTCTGAGGAGGATAAGATGTAGGCATACCATGCCCCCACTCTCAAAGAGTAAGGAGACTGTTTACGTAAAGATCTTGGCTTAGTGCACGATAAAATAGTGGGGATATATAATTACACACAAACTGATCAAGATCGAGCAACATAGATACATATATAATTATACTTAAATTCAAAATTTTAAGAATGCGTACCTTGTTTTAGATTCATCTACATATATATTGAACTCACAAATGAATTAGAATTTACCTGCCGTGGAGCCCTTTGATTTCAAAACTTGACCATTTCTAATTTCGCCCCATCAATTTTTTGTCGGACTAAACTCGAAGATATCTCCATTATATAATCGAACCAATATCCATGGATTCTTTGCTTTTCAGTTCACTTTTATCTTGATTTTTGTTCCCACACTCTAGTAGTTAAGTTCTCAGCTCTGTCTCTCAGAGACAGAATGTTAATCTTTTACGGCGTCCTTTCAAATCACAACGTTTGTCAATAAGTTTAATATTTGATACCAAATCGGCAAGTCATCAACAACATTGATTATCAACTTAAATGTGACAATTGAATCTGTTGATCTAAACTTATTTGAGTAATTTATATGTGGGAGAGGATGATGGATCTCAACTTAAATATGATAATTGAATCTGTTGATCTAAACTTATTAAGTAATTTATTTGTGGGAGAACATGATGACCGTTTTTTTAATTTATATGTGGGAGAAGATGATAGATCATCAACTTAAATGTGACAATTAAATTTGTTGATCTAAACTTATTAAGTAATTTATATGTGGAAGAAGATGATGACGGTTTTTTCTAAATATTTATCTATACCGATAATTTTATTAAAAAAATATATAGTCATCGGTGAAAAGTCTCAATAATATATATATTTTATGCGTAACTTAATGGTTAATAAAAATATTTCTCTCCATTTTCAACATAAAATTTCCCCTCTCCTTTGCTTAATTTAATCATTATTTTATTTACATTTTTTTGGTGTTTAATTCTCTTTACTTATTCCGCTTTATTAGGATTTAAAGTTTGGCCTTTTAGCAGTTTAGGCCATGCAGTGAGAGAATGAGAACAAGTTAGTTATTGTTGATTGCACTCAACAAGTGACACGTTTTACACCGATTAGACACAATACAATTTTTTCTACAGATTAATTTCTTGCCACTTATATAAGTACATCACTCATTCACTAATCCAGAAACATAAGAAAATTAGGTAAAAAGAATTATTGGATTGGCCAAATTTTGATATATCAAAGATGGAACAAACATATATCATGATCAAGCCCGATGGTGTTCAAAGAGGCCTGGTTAGTTTCTTTGATTACTTTTTTAAACACTTGTTTAATTCATATGTATTCTGAATTTTGGTTCTTTTTATATGATTCATTAGTTCTCCATTTCCTTAATCTGGGTTTTGATTATTTCTGTTTGGTTGTTTGTATTTTATAAGATATATATTTTTCAATAATATTGATTTGTAATGATTTACATTGAAAATATTAGTTTTATTGGTAAATCTATCAGTGATCATCTCAATTTATTTTTTGGAAAAGAGATGTGATGTTTTATATTTAAATATTGATTTTATGATTGTAATTGAGCATTAGATGATCTATCAAATTCATGGTTTGATCACTGAGATTTATCTCATGTTATATTATTATACCAGGTTGGTGAAATCATTGGCAGATTTGAGCAGAAGGGTTTCATTTTAAAAGGTACCTTTTAGTTGTTCTCAGTTCTTCTGCTGCTGTTGTTGATCTCATAACTAGTACTAATAAAAATGTTTGGGTAGAAGAGGTAGAACAACCAGATTGTTAACCAATTGATATTCGGTCATGTTCCATTGCAAACCAATTTAGTCTACAAACTCTAAGAAACAGCTACAAGTCAGTCTCCATAATGCTAGAAATCACATCGACTATTTCTAGTTCGTAGGCTAAATAAGTTCATATTTAAACATTTTGAAAATCAAAAAGCTTTTGTATTTATTAACCCGAAAGGAAATACTATGATTTCTGACTTGTCTACTAGTCCTGTGCCTCTCCTTTTTTGTATCAAGTGGAGCTTTGATGTATTATCAGGCCAACTGCGTCCATGCAGGGGCAGTTTCTCTGGAACTGGGGGCTTCTGCCCCTTCTCGCACCTAACAATCATTAAGTGTTTTGTATATATTGAGTTGCATTCATGTACGATAGCTTAGAGAATGTTGGTTCGCCTCTTGTCAAAAGCACAATTATTTTTTGCTCTGTTTTTTTTAAATATACACCACAATTGTTTGGATATTTCTAGCTTTAAAAGTGAGAAATTAACGATTTCAGCCAATAAATTTAGGACATAATATAGGATATTTCGTTGCTTTAATGTTCTTTCATCAAGTTAGTTTACCGTGTAGGTCTCTTAATTGTATATAGCCAATCCTAATGAATGTTAATGTCATGCTTCCATTATTGATGGAACATACGGGTAACAGATATTATTTTCCCCTCCCCCCTTCTGGATTTTCTGTTTCTCCACTGTTATGATTAGATTTTTTTGTTAGTGTGATATTATAATCCTTAGGTCGCCTAAGTTAGGTTCACAAACGATGAGATTGTGTAACTGCTCATGCCAGATATCCTTGGTTGTATGTTCTAATTTAACTTGATCTGTGAAATTCATGTATCTGTTTTTCTTTTGCTAAGTTGCATGTCTATGTTTGTACTTTGAGGTGATTGTTGTAAGGATTACTTTGTAATTGAACAAAGCAAACCATGTAACAAAATCAGGTATGAAGCTCCTTACCGTGGATCAGTCTTTAGCTGAGAAACACTATGCGGACCACTCTGCAAAACCCTTCTTCCGTAAATTGGTCGACTATATTATATCTGGTCCTGTTGTTGCCATGGTTTGGGAGGGTAAGAATGTAGTTACAACTGGTCGAAAGATTATCGGTGCAACAAATCCTTGTGAGTCTGCTCCTGGCACTATCCGTGGTGATTTCGCTATTGACATGGGCAGGTAGAACATTGTTTCTTTGTAGCTATCATTATATTGAATATTTTATGTCGCTCGTCATGGAATATAGTCAAGTGTATTTGTATGGATCTGCAGGAATATCATTCATGGCAGTGATGCTGTTGAGAGTGCGAAGAAAGAAATAGCCCTGTGGTTCCCAGAAGGCCTTGCAGAATGGCAAAGCAGCATTCACTCATGGGTCTATGAGTGAACTTTTCATCCTGTTAAGCTTGATGACTGTTGCTCTAGTTCTCTTTTCTCCTGCCTAGCAAGTTAAAAATTCGACTCATTGAGTCTTATAATTCCACATGGAGGATTCTATAAATAAATCGAATAGTGCCTGAAAGGGTCTAATTTAAATTTGCTTCTGTAAAAGTTTTGGCAATACAATAAACTCTGGATGACGTTCTTAATGAGTTTCTACTTGTAGGAGCAGGAGGCCAAGTAAGTTTATCAAGAAATTGGCCTTTTTTCCTTTGAAAAGAAAGACCCCCTTACTAAATAATCTCCGGACGTGAATTTTCGTAACAACTTTATTTTTTCCATCGTTATAAGCAAATGTCATGTTCATGTTCAAGAACAATAAAATTTTGCATATATTTAAACCTAGCAAATTCAGTTACGGGCAATTGGTTAGTCTCTTCGGACATAGCTCGGAGACGGTACTCTATTTTACATGACATTTGACAAACATCTTGCAAACTAATTTCCTCAATTTCATCGCATTAAATTCCCAACAACCAAATAAGAATAATCACTAGATTTAGTACGGTAACTGAGCGGAATTATGGACGCTTAGGTTCATGTTGCAGCTCATTAAAAGTTTGTTAAGTTCAAGCACACGAACTTGTATAATGTATTTTGATTGTATTTGAGGTTGATTTTTAATTCATTTAACTATATTTAGTTTCAAAATAATGTTTTTATTTAAAAATTCATACTTTTATTAAAAAGTAAATAAAAAACATACTAGTATGATTACATGTTTATGAAATCGGAACACATCGGTTGACCTACTGATTTATAATTTATCGAACAAAATAATTTATCAATAATTTATCTATGATTTATCAAATCGACCAAATATTTTTATACAATTTATAAACAATTTATAGCAGGGGTGTTCGCGGTGCGGGCGGTGCGGTTTTCTTCCAAAACCGCAAACCAACCCGCATATGTGGTTTGAACAAAATCCCAAACCGCACCCGCACCACGTAATACAAAAATCGCCTAAATCACACCACAAAAATGCGGTGTGGTGTGGTGCGGTTTATGCGGTTTGTGCGGTTTTTTTATTAAAATAAATATTTATGCTTATTAGATGAAATGTGAGTAAAATTTAAGTAATGAAAACGAAAACTAAATGTTAAGTATTAAGTTGTTTAAGATGCACATTTCCAAATATATTGATTAATTACTAAAAAGAAAAATATATAATAGAAAGTATAAATTTACACTAAAGGCTGGATCTCTGTAACTACGGCGAATTTAAATTTTACAGGTGCATGTACAAGTCGCTGGAACGGTGGATATGTTACATGTACATTCATATTATCGAACTATACAGTTATAATGCTAGTTTTGAACTAGTCATAAATATCGAAATATAGATAAGTTATTATATATATATATATATATATATATATAAAATTGTATAATATATAAAAATATAAATAAAAGAATTGCGGTGCAGTGCGGTTCGAACCACATTATTAAAATGTCAAACCGCAATCCGCACCACACCGCGCAGTTTATCAAAAATGAAAACCGCAACCGCACCACAAGAATTTAAAACCACGTTTTGCGGTGCGGGGCGGAGCGGTGTGGGCGATTTATGCGGGTTGTGCGGTTTGATAAACATCCCTAATTTATAGATTATGTTTGTGTCTCTTGCCAACAGAAATAATTGAAAATCCTTTTTGATAAGGGAAAATCGGTTTTTTTGTCACAAAACTATTATCACTTTTAGAAACTTAGCACTCAACAATTTTTTTCCTAAATACAACCATTTACGTTACAGATGTTTATGATTTTAATCATTCTGTTATGTATTATATTTAAATAGTTAAAAAGTTGCCAGCGTGCATTTATTTACTTATGTGTACCGATGGCATGATGCGGTTATATATTTCTGCCATTTTAAACCACTGGATATATCATATCTATATATGAGTCATTGAAATGTGTGGAACAAAACTAATTAGGGTTTCGAATAAGTTCAAATTAATGGCTTGTAGCATGTCATCTTCTTCAATCGATTCTCAAGTCAAGCATAAGGATATCGTATATTGCACTTATGGGGCTGAAACACCGATTCGGACATTATCAGGATCTTGGGTTCTTTTTAGTAGTAGATGTCTTCCCTCATTTTAAACTCGCGTCCGTGAAGTATCTCAACTATGATTGTATCCATCCGCGATCAGCCTTAGTTTTGAAATCCTAATTGTATGTTTAGTGTTTTATGAAAAAGGGCTTTTGTTGTGATTGTCTCTATATCCACCGCTTATCATAATTACACTCTATTTTGTTTTATTTTATTATTGATTTGATGATATATTATTACATGTCATTCGTCAGGTAGATTTTCATTGCAAAGCTAGCAAAAAAACTTAAAGGATGTTAAATATTTTTAACGGAAAGATCAAATTCTAATAAAAAATCAGTTAAAGCCTAATTGTGAGAAAAAAATTTGTTGAGTCATAAGTTTCTAAAAATGATAATAATTTAGCGAGAAAAAAATCGATTTTCACCTTTGATAAATATCCCAACACTCTCGGTGTATATATAACGTACAGTCCAGTATGACTCAATTTACATTTCTGTAACAATGCAATCACCATGTACACATATCTGCAACACCCTAAACCCCCCAAACTCACACTTTCTAGGGTTTCTCCCTCCCAAATTCTCATCATCTCACCTTAATTTCACTCCAATTAAGCACGCATCTCAATGCATTTCGTGCAGGTTGGACAACAATCGGAGCCCTAAAGGAAGGAATTGCACGGAGAGATTGAAAGCCAAGGGAAAGGATAATGTGTGGAGTGTCGATAACGAGACGGACAAGGCGAGAGATGGAAGAAGTAGGAAGAAGAAGAGAGAGAGGAGAGTGAGGAAAGTGGGGAAAAGGAGTGAGAAGAGTGGGAGAGTCATGGTTTCTGGTTCGGTTTTGATGGAGGTTGAGACTGTTTTGCAGACTCAGGTTGTCTTTCATGTTTTGTTTCGTTGCCTAATTGTTCGTAATTGTTCCTTGTTATGTGTTTATCTGACTTTCGGCATGTGTAGGTGGATAGAAATGTAGTTAAATATAATAGTCATTTAAGGACTAATAAGAAGACCGGAGGTAGTATGTTATAATTTAGATAGAGAAAAGGCCCCGTATAGCACATTCTGAATTTAAAATGTCCAAAATAGCACAATCTAAATATATGGCCCCAAATGGCACGCATAAATGCAAGGCGTGTTACGTTTTTACGCTTCAAATTTTGACTGCTACTTTGCTTAATGGGCTGGGTGAATTTGGGCTGCAAAATGCTGGTCTATGTAGTGTTGGAGCAAAAATGTATCATCGTGTTACGTATCCTTCCTTGAAACGTTAACTAAGCCTACATTCTTATATATATATTTTTTACTTTTTTAAAGTACAGCAAAAAAGTGAAATAAAATTGCGTTTTCAGAAACCCATGAAAAACTTGCTTTTTGGAGTGCCATTTTGGGCCATTTAACCTAATTGTACAATTTTGGACCATTTTTCTCCAAATTGTGCCACAAAGGGCCATCACCCATTTGGATATGGCTGAGTTGGTTGATTGCGGTATTTTAATAAGGGAGTGCTTGGATTTGAATATCTCTGCTAATAGCCGTTTTGAATACCACGGCATACCTTAACTTATACGAATATTTACTGTTGTGGTGTTTCAAAAGCTAATACCAAAATAGTTTCTGGCTTACCCTGCAATTAGTGTCTCACCTGCTGTTTATAGTATATAGTACTACTGGTCTACTGCATATGGCATGTGTAGTGGTATATTTGTGAATAACTATTAGTGTACATATATGCGATTATCTGAGAATATAGATGCGCAACCTAAATTTTTTTCTTTTTTATTAGACATTTAGGCTTGCAAGTTGAATTTTCAATTGCCTTGGAAATCTAAGGCTTTTCTAAATAAGTTTCGTCAGTGATCAGAACGTTTTGTTTTTCGTGAGGTTAGATATCGAGCAACCTGAAGCTTTTATCCGTGCTTTGTTAATCTACACTGCATATAATACATTCAGACACACACACACACACACACACACACACACACACACACACACACACACACACACACACAACACAATGACCAGAAACCTTTCGTGAAAAGTGTATGTCAATACTGTAGAATTCGGTAAAAGTAGTACCCCGTTCTTAAAATTAAAGTTAAGAAATATTTTAATTAGATATAAGATTATTTCATCTAGAATCCAGATATAATATAATTTTATTTTGGATTACACTTTTCTATTTAAGTTAATGTCATGCTTGTTTTTTTCCCCTAATTTTCTTACTACCTTCACTAGAGTGACTGTTTAACTGTAGTAATGAAAGGGAACGGGGAAAATTGGTTATGAATTAATATGAATAGGTCATGTGGAAGTGACTTTTAGTTTAGTATCTTTACCTACTGCAAAAGTCAATTTGTTTCGAAAAGTTGGGCCTCAAGTAGTTAGATTACAACATTTTCCTCTCAATAAGATCTCAACCTAAAGGGAAAAACTTTGGAGCCTTGAGTTTAAAGAACCCTACATCTCGTTGAATCAGTAGTAGGTGTGTTGGAACTTGGACCACTTAACTGATACTTGCAAAACAGGAAGACCCTTCCCATGATCTGGCATGGATTGACACAGGGTCTACAAAAAACCGACCTCTTTTGCTGGTAATTCTGTCACAAAATAGCCGTCTGCCTTGGTTTCATTTTAAAAAGTACACAGAATGGACAACACTACCAGGTGGTAACTCAGTTGATAATCTACGGAGGAAATGTTCTCATTCATTTTTAAAACTCTATAATAATGGGGAGAAAGTTGAAGGTAATACCTAGCAGCAATCAACATCTGTTTATTAAGTTGGAGCCTTATGTACACCCAATCATTTTCCTGCAATTCTCTTTACTTATCTAGTTATCGCCATATTGCCTCTCCTATGTTGGTGGGGTGTAAGCTATGATATATTTAAAATTTGTATGATTTGTGCCGCTGCTTCAAGGTTTTGCATATAGCAGCCACCTTATAGTTGGAGTAGTGAGACGAGGTGAGTGGATACTGTATGGTGAGATAATCAACGGCAAACCAAGTGCAGTCACCCAACAGTGAAGCCATCAGAACCTTGAAATGCTCAAAATACAAATTAAGAATTTCTAGTTCTTAAATATCACTCCTTGTCATCTCTCAATTTTAGTTCAATTCAAAATTCACAGTAAAGCATTATGTGCAGCTTCATTGGCAAGGGAAAGGATAACTTGTGGAGCATCAGTTATAAGATGACCAAGTTTGAGGGAAGTAGAACGAGCAGGAGAAATGAGAGAGACGGAGAGATGAGCAGTATGAGTGAGGATGATGAAGTTAAGGTCTCTGCTTCCATCTTGATGGAAGTTGAGACACTTTGTAAACACGGGAAAATAGAAATATACTGTTTTAATGAGTATTGTTGTTATTTTTAGTTATAGTTTATTTGTATATTTGTGCTTGGTTAAATTATTATATGTGCTCTACAGACTACAGAGTCATCGTGACAGAAATTGTTCATTATCATGTTATATGATACATAGTTTACGATTATTATATATTGAGAACTTGCACTCCCTTTTATGTACAGATATATTTAGCCCTCCTGAAAACAAGGGATTTCTGTACGTTTTCTGAATTTGAATGTGTTGTTTTCTTAAGGAACCTGTAATTCGGCCAGCATGGAACACATTTTCCAGTAGCCTTAACGGAATTTGGAAAGGAGTGGGAGCAATATTTTCGCCAATAACTGCTGAAATGGAACCAATTGATGTGGGGAAAAGGGGTGAACACTTATATGACTGCTACACTCTTTGTCATATAGAGACAGTGAGCTGCCCTTCTGCAGAGCAAAAATCTCAGATCAAAAGGCGAGTTAATTGGGTGACCTTGAACCCACATGGTGAAAATCAGCAATTGAAGGGAACTGAGCACAGAAGTAAAGAAAAATATGTGCATGATGATAGTTCCTTATCCCCGAAAAAAGTATATGATCCAAGTACAGGAAATCATATTTTACCCAAATACGAGTCTTTTAACTTTGATACAAGTGATGTGATGGAAGATGATGTCATGAGTATGGAGCCTGGCCTTGTTTTCTTTGAGGTAAGATTGAGTTGATTGTTCTAGCCTAAATTTTAAGGCATCCGTTACAGACAATGCTCAATACTTCTACCATTTTCTTCACTTAAGTATGGCACAAGTGTATATACATTTTCTTCACTTATATTGCTTGATTCCACAAATTGATAAATTGTTGGCAAATGTACATTATAAAAAAGGTTCCCTTTCTAACCATACTCTTACTTCAACTTGAGTAAATTTAAAAAAAAGGATATCAATGTAGTAAGATATGAGAGGTTAGTATTTTACTTGCTGGTAGGAGTACTAACTTGCGAAGAAGAGATCTGAGTGCTGAATATATCTCTTGTGTAAACTTTGCATACGAATATTAAGTGGGACAATGGAAGGCGAGTGATGGTGTTGGTAGGTATTTGTCAACTTGTACTTTCATAGAAATTTAATAGTAATTCTGCATGTGCTGAATAATATATTTGTTTAATTTTTAGGATGGATCTTACTCCAGAGGTCCTGTCAATATACCAGTTGGTGAAGTTAACGAGTCCGACTACTTTCTATCTCCAACTTTTAAGTTTGAGCAAGTAAGTTCTTCCTTCTGTTGATTAACTTATATTACATTTGCTTCATAGCATCTGTACATTAGTCGGAAATTGGAATACGTTTATTTAATTGTTTCTTGACATTTAATACTACCTGATGCATAAAAGAGAACTTCCAAAGAAAGTCAATCAAATTATTACATAAACTGGAATGTACCTTGAGGAATGTAACATGACTCCTTTTTTATCAACAAGATTATATTAATTATCACTTTTGGGTAGTCTTGCAAAATGACAGTGTTACCACAAACACTGTCTGATGGATCAATAGCCAATATGTTAGTACGCTATTATCTTATTCAGTTTCATACAATATTACTGTTAACAGCTTCTTCTGCTGCAGCTTACGTGCACGTTATCAATGTTGGTTCTTTATTTAAAAAAATTAGAAAGTAATGAAATGTTTACTAGTAGAAATGTTGGTATACGCAGCGACGTTAACGTAGATATACTTTTAGTTGTGCATATTTCTTACTAGAAGATGTTTCTACCAACTCTATGAAAGATTTTGAATACCCTTACCTTTTATTGGTTCATAAAGAATTAAGAGTAGCACAATCTCACTACTCTTTTGGTTAGTGCTTGGTTAAAGGTTGTCACAAAAGACTACGAATTGTTCACACGATAGAGTTCAGTAATGGGGGCTCGGACATCCAAATTATGAGGGTTGCTGTTTACGAGGAAGAGTGGGATAGTCCTTTAAATCTTCCCGACTTTAGGTATGTTTTCTTATCATTTTCATTGCGTCAACCTTCATGTTAATATTCCGTGTTGTCATTAAGTTATCTTCCACGTGAACTGCTACATTTGGACTCTAAAAAAGTACAAATGGAATAGGGGAAAATGATTTGTGGAGAAAATGGATATGTAAAAGAAAATGAAAGCTAGAAGGAGAAAATCAACAAGATTGTTAACAAAATAATGGACACATTCTCCCTGGCCATTAAATACACATTTCCTATTTCATTTTTTCATCTCATTCGTCCAATATATGTACTCTCATATAGTAATGTTCCATTTATGTATAAAACCTCTGATAGGTGAAAGTGTATTATTTTATGATTGATGAGTCACATATTCTTGCTTTTTTCTAGAAGCAGTAGAGCGACAACCTATAGCAGATGATAACATGTCATCAGTTAAGTCTAGAGCCCATGCAAGTATATATCTTTTTTCTGTATGTGTAGAGCCTCGACCAAGAGGGCTTCTGTCTTGTCTGTAGACCAGAGGTCATGCTGTATTTTGATAGTTCTTAATCTTGCTAGAGAAATTACAGGAGTGCGCTTAAGAAAAAGGAGTCAATTTTGGGTAGTGGCCTCTTAGATTCTGGTCCCGCTGAAAACTTAAGAAAAGAATTATTACACATCAGTCAAGTGTAATTCTCATCATTGTCCAACGTCCGCTTGATTAAAATTTTGACAGTCAAGTTGCAAAGATCTAGAAATTGCCATTTTCTAGTTGTAGTTGCTACACTTTCTGAACATCACATTCCTGCCTTGCATGTTTTGAAAAGCACCATGATTGTATAATCTGGGCATGATTTGAATTAGCCCTGCTCTTAAAACTCTTAGAGATAAATGATAAAGTTGCTTATAATCTTTACAGTGCGATCGACTTCGATTTGAAGCCATTTTCCCAGAGAAAGAGAGTACAACCATCACAGCTAGTTGGGTCCTGGATAGTGTTTGAGGTGAGTGCTACACCAATCTATGGTGAGGAGATCATGGCAGATGAAACTGAAGGCACCATCCCTTATGTGTACCTTTGTACAGAAACATTGAAGAAGAGAAACCTACCCGATAACCCAGTGTACTTCGGGGAGGAAGAGGTGTTAGACATGGCTGATGTTACGGTTCTCTGGCTACCTGGAGGCATAACAAGTTACGTAGATGTGAATAAGGATGGTGTTTTATGCATTGGGGTTGGCTGGTACTCGGACGAAGGAATCAATCTTGTTATGGAAAGGGATTATGGTCTAGATGGAAAGCTCAAGGAAATTAGAACCAAGTCCGAAGTAAAGAGAAGGTGGCCTGAATGACTTTTCTTGGACAGCATTTCTTTTTGGCAAACTGAAGTAAGTACTGTACATGTGCTAGTTCAATAGTTAAACTCGAATTGGTCGCCTATTTGGGCGAGAATGTCCAAGAAGTTGTGCATTATCGTTTCTTAATATCATTTCTACGTATTCTACGTATTTCTTTTTATTTATTGTATGTATTCTACGTATTCTAACAGGATATTATATAAACTTGGGTGAACAAAATTTAAGACTATTCCCACAAATTTTAAAATATCATGTATGTTGGAAAATGTCAAGCTAAATGTTCAGTCGTAATTTTATTCGACAGGGGTGGACAAATCGACTTGACCTGGTAAACTCTGTTATCTATAAAAAAAAAAAAAAAAAAAAATTTAACCATTACATGTCTATGTTTCGTTGATCTTAAAATATTGTAGGTAACTTTCACTTTCTGTAAACTAAGTTACTTAATATTAGACAGATTGACAAAGATTATATGGACATCCGCTCTCGAGGCAAAATCTTTACATATAGCGGAACTAGTATAAGACAATCATGAGCACTGGGAATACCCCCAGTTCAGGTACCGATGATGGTGGAGAAGTGTATGATGCGACGACAATACTACGGAAAACAACTTAATTAGATATGAAATTCTTAGTCATTAACTGCAACATCTCTAATACAAATGATAATTACGAATGCATAAACAGTTCCGACTTCAACAAGCTCCTATCGTAACGATCACAAGCAGGCGGTCTAGAAAATTCCCAGATCTTCTTATATAGGCTTGATTTTCAAGTGGAATGATACGGGATAGAACACAAAGATCAAACATATATAGAATAGAATGTTGTAATTCAATGTGAAGCATTTAAGTATCGATACTCAGTTTCAAGAATCAACAAGATGCTAGATATAAGTGATTCATGGAGATATTATTATGGCTACTTATGAGTAACTCGATTCTTGGCAACTGAATTAGAAATAAAACGAGAGAAGAAACAACTAGTTTGGTGCCTGTGGTAAATTGTAAAATGATACGATAAAATCGAATACATAATTATTTGCAGACGGGACACAAAATTGACCTGTACAAGATAGTAGAAAATAAGAAAGCCCTTAAGGATTCTTGAGTGTATAATATTTGAGGACGACCGGTCCAGCTAAAGTGAATTAAGCGAGAACAAAAGATATGTTCGTGAACAAAAGTTCAACTTATAATTTTTGGCACTGTGGAAATGTCATTTTTGAAGTATTTAATGAAGTCGTGCATTTTTTGTTGGTTTCTATTTTCTTAAACAAAAGTAGATTTTATTGATCAGATGAATCAATTTCATCGTAACACAATAAATTAAGACTCACACAAATACAATGTTACAACAAAGAAATTATCCATAGCACTGCCTCTCGCCTAGCCCATCAACCCCACAAGACCTGCAAAAACAATAGATACTCCCACTACTAATTTGTTCATGTCACTGAAGCCACCAACTGCATCATTAGGCGACTCTGTTGGAGTCGATGGCGAACCGGGACTGCTAGGAGGTGTGTCTTCCTTCGGTGGAGTTGAAGGGGTGGTGGGTGATGGTGTTGCTGGGGTGGTGGGAGTTGGCGTAGAGGGGGTGGGGGTGGGGGTGGAGGCTGCTACCACGGTGACGCTTAGTTTCATGCCAGCACCACAGTGACCAAATGTTGGACATAGGAAATACATTGAACCAGTCTTTTTCAATGCGACAGTGGTTTTGCCTCCGGTATGTGAGTTTATTGGATTGCTAGCAGAACAAGAGTTGTAGTCGGATTGACTTACTTCATCCACGCTGTGTAAGGATCCGTAGTTGAACACTGTTGATCAATGTGATGCAGAGTAAGTTTATGCAGATCATATTTTCTTAAACACATAGATATAAGCATGCAACTTTATGCGACTCAATTTGACCTTTTCTTTTAAATATAGAAACAAACTGAACCTACAAAGGTGCCGAGAATGATTAGACTTACCAAGATTGTCACCAACAACAAATTTTTCACCGGCAGCCCAAGTGGTGAAATCTACGTTTTGGTCCCAACCACTAGAGCCTCCGACAGTATGATCAACACCATACACTGCAGGGACTGCTAAGAGACTAAGAACAAGAAAAACAGATGCAAAGGCCATGATTAAGATTTCAACTTTTTGACAAAAGAAACTATATATAGAGAAAATGTACAATCTCAGCAATGTAGATGACAATGTATATATAGAGGGAGTCAAGTTTTGTGATGGAAATTTGCAATGGTAGCGGCTTATATTTTTATAATAAACATTTAAAAGATAAGTAAGATATTAGTATTTGTAATATTAATATGTTGGCCGGTCATCATTTTTGTTGCACCAACTCTGGTCTTATAATATGCTGCGCCACCACTGCATGTCTTAGCTTATTACCTAATGTATTTGGACTTTTTCTTCTGTTATCTCTCAGCTGACTTTAAGCTAATATATAAAGAGTATTCAAACTACTCTACGCACCTAATATGATCGTTACTTTCTTTCTTCTTTAGAATATCATATTTCTATGTATTTGATAAGAAAAAATATATTAAATTCTTTTAAAATTTTAGTTACTATGTTATTGTTACTAACTCAGACTTGGAACAGGGTATGAATGGAATAAACTCCTGCAGCCAATCCAACCAAGTTCCACCTTATTTGTGTCTGAAACAAGTTCTCATGAACTCAACCAGGGTTGACATGTAGAACTCTGGAACTCGATCGATCGAGTTCAAACTTTTTAATCTGAGTTTGAATCATAAACTAGAATGTCTGCATATGTGTAAATTGTCTCTGGAACTCGATTGATCGAGTTCAAACTTTTTAATCGAGTTCGAACCATAATCTAACTATTCATCTAGAATGTCTGCATATGTGTAAATTGTCAAGTAGAAATACTAGAATCATCTCATTTCATCATGGGATGGATGAGTTGAAACATCTCTTCTGAACTGATATCTGGTAAAAGTTTTACTTGAATAAATATATATTAGTTTACAAACAAAGTTCTTTTACAATCACTTTACAGAGTCCGATGAAATGAAGAAGCTAGGCTGTCATTGCTTTACTCATACAATTAAACATAACTTTTCTAACTCAATAAACTATACTGAACTAATTTCACTTAAAAGAAAACCTTATTAATTCGTTACAAATCATCATGACCAGTGGCGGAGCGAGCCCTGAAAGTTAGGGGGCCAATTTTTCAAACAACTTCTTTATATAAGAGAATCGATGATAAGTTGCATAGTAAAATAAACATAAGAAATAGTCGGTGGTATATTTATATTTTACAGTTTTCCAATTTACGGCCGATATTCTTGAAATATATAACAATTCAAAATATATTAATTTGAAATTTGAAGTCTATATATAATCTAATTATTATTTTTATTTTGAATTCAATTCCCTATAACTATACAATTAAACTATATTAATGTATTATTGTAATATTAATATTTTATTTTCGAGCCCGTGCTTGACACCAATTATCAGCTAGTATAAATTTATATCCCAATTTATTGAACTACTAATAGATTTATACATTTAAGGAATAAGGTTGAGAAGTATGAAGTCATCACGTTGAGATTTTAAGACGCAAAAATACGATAAAGTTACTGCAAAATTGTAATTATGTAAATAACAAACTTATTTTTCTGTGTTATTTGTTGATGAATTAGAAACTTAGATATTTGATTTAAATCTGGCCCCTTCTATATTTAAAAAACACAATAACATGTATATATAATTATTATATAAACGGTAAAGTTAAAAATTCTAGACCCCACCTGCCATACATTGGCTCCGCCCTGATCATGACTTCCATAATTTTTAATTAATATACTGGTAACATATTCTTACACGTAGTCCCCAATGCTTGTGTAAACTATATTTAAAAATGAACATCATGCAACAAACTAACAATATCATATAGCACGAACTTGCAGAACCGTTCTTCACTGGTCGTATAATTGAAAAGTTTCGTTTATAAAAATTGTAAATTATAAGTAAAGGGATATGATTGACACGATTTCACGAGGGTTGATCAAGCATGCATTAGAATACTTGTAAAATGAAAGTTAGGTGTATACTTCATCTCTTTTCTTTATGGAGCAGTTTGTATTCCTAATCAAATAGAATAAGAGAATGCATATGATGAGAGGGTGGTCAACACTTGCCCACCTCCTTGGTATCTCACTTGTATATAATATACACGTAAAATTAGGTGTGTGTATATGTATTATCGTTTTTAGTATTTATGGAGAAGTTAAACGATAAGATTATTTATAATGGATTTTAACAAAGTTTATGTTTTAAACACATGTTGGTAATCATGTAACAACCTGGAAGTTGTTACTTTTACTTGGCCTCACCATTTCTTAAAGTTACGAAGAAGCCGCAAACAAATGGTAATTAACGTACTACTATCTCCGTCCCATAATACAAGTCTTTTTTTGAAAAACTTACGCATATTAAGAAATCATTAATTTAATACTCACTCCGTCCCACAATACAGGTCCTTTTTGGAAAATTTACGCATATTAAAAAATCATTAATTTGATAATGTTTTTCCACTCATATCCCTAATAAATTAATGAATGTAGACTCTTACTCAACCATCATTAAATGTTATACAACTTTCAAGAAGGCTAATTTTGGAATAATGTCATTATATTTGCATTGGAAAGGAAAAATGGACATGTATTATGAGAAAAAAGTTTCTTTCAAAAGAGACTACTATTATGGGACGGAGGGAGTATGTTTTTCCACTTATATTCCTCAGAAATGAATGAATATAGACACTTACTCAACCCTCATTAAATGTTATACAATTTTTAAGAAGGCTAATTTTGGAATAATGTCATTATATTTGCAGTGGAAAGGAAAAGTGGACATGTATTGTGGGAAAAAAATTCTTTCAAAAGAGACTACTATTGTGGGATGGAAGGAGTATTTTGCAATTTTATGTTTTTTTTTTAAGAAAATGAAAGCTTTCATAAAAATGAAGAATCAGATACAAGCGTTTCCTGCATACTAGATGGAGGAATAGTAAAAACATTTTGGCAATTGAGCAAACAAGGACTTCTAGCCATAACATGGGCTGCTTTGTTTGCTTGCCGTNTAGCTCTAGATCTCATATAAGTTAGACAGCTTTCCACAATGTGACCAACTTCTAACATATTCCCAGATGGACTTTGAATTGCTTGAACCGCTAGAAGAGAATCAGACTCCACAATCACCTGCTGATATGGCAAAGAAACAAGCCACTTAAGACCTTCACAAATTACAGAAACTTCTGCTTCCAGAACCATATAGTCTCCTGGAAAAGATGCAACCTTCCCTGCAATAAACGAACCAGTGTGATCTCAAAGAACTAACCAATAGAAAATGAATCTGTTCCAACTCTGATAGCTGCATCAGTGTTCAACTTCAGCCATCCAAACTCTGGAGGAGACCATCTCATGCAAACAACAGCCACATTCGGAATCACGTTTACTTGCATTGCTTTCCTGGTACTAACAGCTACTTCCCAGTCCAAGAACATCTTTGCACTTATACTCATAACAGTAACATGATTAACAGATTTGTTTTCCTAAACTCTTTTATTCCGAAACAACCAAATTCCCCACAATACCTTTGCCATTCTAGTCACTTCATTGTTGGAACAATTACATATTTTATGCAGGATCCAAGATAGACCATCTTCCACCCCCTGCATGTTATAGTTACCACCCACTTGAAGCCAGCACAGGCGAGCGAAGGAACAGTCAAAGAATAAATGCAGAACATTCTCCTCTCCTGCAACACACATAAGACAATATAATGGGAAGATTATTCCTACACAATCGCCACAAAAACACTTTGACTTTATGAGGCATTGACAACCTCCAAATCTTGCTCCAGCCCTCAGATTGAACGACATTATTCGTGCCAAGATTATTTTCATGCCACAAGTGGTACCCAGTCTATACACTATGGTAACCATTGGTGGCCTTTGTCCAAGCAATTCTGTCCTTAACATTGTTATGAGGAATCTTTGTGCTTAAAATTTTGTTAGCATTTTCAACATAAAACATCGCATTAACCTTATCAACATCCCAGACCTTCTCTTCTGTCCTAAACAGAGAGGAAATAGAGATATTAGAATGCTCATACCTAATGTCCTGATTTACCTTGAAGTCCAATTTCCCCCTTCAGCCAAGGGTCCTTGCAAGCCATAATATCCTCACCATCCCCCAGGACCCACCTAAAACCTCCTGCCAACAAATTCTTAGCTGTTACAATGCCCGTCCAGATAGAGCTCGAACCCCGTCTTGCACTAGCTTTTAACAAATAATCATTGGGGTAATATCGTGCCTTAAACAGGCGAGCAACCAGAGACAGCGGCTTATGGATTAAGTTCCAGCATAACTTACCTATCAAGGCAATATTAAAGCCATATAAACTTCTAAATCCTAGCCCTCCTTTCGACTTTGACATGGACATAGCACCCCACGACAGCCAGTTTATACCTCTTCTATCTGATGAACCTGACTGCCACCAAAACTTGTTGAGCATCCTTTCAATTTCTTGACAAAGAGTTTGTAGGAGTAAAAAGCAAGACATGCAATACGCTGGTATCGACTGAGCAACATTCTTGATCAACACAGCCTTACCAGCCCGAGAGATGGGCTTAGATTTCCACCCTTGAATTTTCTTCCAAACCTTTTCTTTGATAAAGCTGAAAACACGCTTTTTTGACCGACCAACTAGGGATGGCAGACCCAGATAATGACTGTCTCGTAAATCATTATGAACACCAAGAATTGCAGACAACTCCTCTTTCTTTCGCTGATTCACATTGGTACTGAAGAAAACTCCAGATTTTTGGAGATTTACTGATTGTCCTGATTGATGCTCATAATCCTTGAGTAGAGCCACAATATTCCTAGCTTCCTCATTCACAGCCCGGAAGAAGAGGAAACTGTCATCCGCGAACAGTAAGTGGGTGATCACAGGAGCATATTGACATATTTTAGACCCATGAATATCTCCTGAGGCAGCAGCTCTAAGCAAGGCATCCGATAACCCTTCTACACATAGAAGAAACAGGTACGGGGACAAAGGGTCCCCTTGTCGAAGCCCTCTAGATGGAGTAATCGGTCCAACAGGAGATCCATTAAAACAAAAATTATACGAGACCGTTGTTACACACATCATAATCCAGTTGACCCATTTGTTGCAAAAACCCATTCGAAGCATCCTTGCTTTAAGAAAACCCCAGTTTACTCTGTCATAGGCCTTGCTAATATCAAGCTTGAGCGCAATTTCACCCTCACTCCACTTAGTTTTTCTGTTCATATAGTGGATAGTCTCAAACGCCACCAATACATTGTCTGTAATGTTTCTCCCGGGCACAAATACAGACTGATTCTCAGAAATCAAACCAGACAAGACAAGCTTCATACGATTAGCTAGGACTTTTGCTAGAATTTTGTAAAGGATGTTGCACAAAGCAATCGAACGTAAATCTTTCATCTTACATGCATTCTCCTTTTTTGGAATTAATACCACGTTAGTATCATTCAGATGTGCAGGAAATGAACCAAGCTTTAGCCAATCTTTACAATAATGAAAAACCTCCTTACCAAGAATAGCCCAAAATTGTTGAAAGAATACCGGGTTTAAACCATCGGGACCTGACGCCTTGTCAGGGTGCATTTGTTTAATAGCCAGAGAGAACTCATCAAAAGTCACCTCTTCTACCAGCCTCCTGTTCTGTTCCTCCGAAATACAAGTAGTACTGGTGACATTCTGCTGCGATTCAACATTTTTTTGCTCACCTTGAAAGACATTAGAGAAATAATCACTGACTATATGACACATGTCCTCATGATTATCTACACGCTCACCAGTCTTTGTCTCAAGGAACATAATGCGGTTCATTTTTCTCCTCGCAGAAGCGTTGGCATGAAAAAATTTTGTATTGGCGTCCCCCTCCGCTAACTAGAAAGTTTTTGCCCGCTTCTTCCAGTAGATCTCTTCTTGATAAAGCAGCTCATTTAGTTTCTCTCGCTCCAAGAAGTATAGCTGCAGACCATCTTCATCTGTACGATCAACCAACTTCGAAAGCGCTTCCTTGTGTTTAGAAATTTTATCTCTGAACTTATGGAAAAAGTTCCTGCCCCAGCGAGCCATAAAGGACGAAACAGAGATTAGCTTAGGAAGAATATGGATTGCAGGAAGATCCAACCAATAATCAGCAACCTCCTTTCTGAAATTCGGTTCTTCAAGACACATGTTCTCAAATTTAAAATGGAACTGTTTCCTCGAACAATGCACCGATATGAGATCCAGGCAAATTGGATCATGATCAGAGTAAGTAACATGCTGGATTAATAACTTGCACAACGGAAATTTCCTCAGCCAAGAATTAGAAACAAAAGCTCTATCAAGCTTCTCTCTTACCCATCTATCCGATCCTCGACCTCGCTCCCACGTGTATTTGCCACCTGCTAAATCAATCTCAGATAATAAACAATCCTCAATAGTCATCCTAAAACCGTCCAACAAATTTTGAGGGTGAGGATCACCTCCTGTTTTATCAGAGTTATACAAAAGATCGTTAAAGTCCCCAAATATACACCAAGGCAGATGGTAAACAGCAGCTAGAGTTCGAATATGATTCCAAGAATTGCTGCGTTTATGCCTCTCAGGGAAGCCATAAAAACAAGAGAGGCGCCAAGAAGGTACGTTATTATCATAAAACACAATGTCAACATGATTACGAGAGTACCCAGCAATCTCACACTTTATTTGGTGTCTCCAAAAAACTGCTAAGCCACCACTGTGCCCAACACAATCAACAGAAAAACATTGAAAGAAGCCAAACTTGATACGAAGAGCTTCAATTTTATTTGCATTTGAGATAGTCTCAGACAGGAAAAGAAAGTTGGGTTTACGCACCTTTATCAGGTCACTAAGAACACGAATTGCTCGAGGATTACCCAAACCTCGACAATTCCAGCTTAAGAGATTCATGAGGACGAACTAGTCTGCTGTGCATACTGAGCCAATAAAGTAGGATAAGAAACCGAAAAATCCATATTAGAAATAACGGTTCCTGGGTTTATAGCGTTACTGATGCCCTCTGATAGCATGACCACTTCGTTAACAGGCCCATTTCTTTTCCTCTTTTTTCCTCTACACTAAGCCCAACTAGTTCATCCTCTGGGGGCCCAATAAAATTATTACATGTATCTTTGCCGCTTCTAATTTTGAATTTTCACATATCAAAACTGTTCCCTGTAAATTAGCACCACCATGCACATTATTCCTGAAATCACGTCGTTGAAAATCACCACTATCATTCCTTGACACCTGCCCCTCCAAAAATTTCTGCTGATAGTTATCATTTCCAAAATTACCGCCCCAAGCTTCATCCCTCTCATCCCGGAGCCATTTGCTCCTCTCCTGTCCCGCCGCCCTGCGTGGCGGAGCGCACAACCACGAACCCCATTCCTTGAGGCCATCCTGCTGTTGCATCTCCAGCTTCTTACCACAAAACCTCTCCGTATAAGTAAGCATTCCACAAATAAAACAAAAGTCCCCCAATCTTTCATACTTACATTATGTTTTAGTAGCTTATAAACTGTGCGGATTTTTTTAATATAATAATTCCTTTTAAATTTATTTTAAACTGAAATTAAATAGAAATGCCATGGTTATATTGGGAAAAATTACAAAATTTGTATTTAAAACATAAAAGGTAAAGTGTTTTAACTGAAAATTTAATTGGTTAGTTACTAGTATTTATAATATTTATTTTTCTTTATTAAATAGAATTTCCAATAATATTTTTGGAAAAAATATGTTTTAGTTAGGAAAAATAAAAGATATAGCGTATTTTAGTTAAAAACGGTAATTGGTTTATATACTTATTATGATTAAAATAGTAGTTGTTAGTAATTATAATATTTTTTAATTAAATAGATTACTCATAATATTTTTTAGAAAATGAGGTGTTTTAGTTTTTTTTAAAAAAGTAACTTGTTTTAGTTGGAAAAGGTTATGGGTTTTTTACTAATTAGTATTAATATAGTAGTTATTAGTAATAAAAAATAAAAACGGTGGCATGTTTAGTTGAAAAAAATAATTGGTTAGGTGTTATTAATTATAATATAATTTTTATTATTTTATTAAATAGATTTACCCGTGATATTTTTGGAAAAAAGAAATATTTCAGTTGACCGTGATATCTTTGGAAAATGAGATGTTTTAATTAGCTAAATAGAAAAGTTTGACATGTTTAGTTAAAAAAGGTAATTAGTATTTTTTTTTTGACGAACAAGTAAGATATTTATTAAAACATAGGAACCCAGCCGGAACAAATCTCTGAACTGTCAACTACAATCTGATTGTGAAACAAGGAACATGCTAAACTAAGAGCCGTTTTGTTTTCAGACTGCTTAACACATAGAATATTAAAATTCTTTGATATAAAAAGTATTACAATGACATCTCGAGCAATCAAACCTACACCAGTTGTGAAACTAGTATCATCACAATTGACTTTCACATAAGTGTCATCTGTAGACCACTGTTCAAAATTATCAGTTACATCAACTGATATTGAAGTAAAAAATATCCCCAAAATATGAACAATTTTTTGTTGTGAAAGGTAAGCTTTTGCGATATCCACCATTGTCCCAGATTCAATTTGGGTCTTGTAGATCTTCCAAAATATCATATAAATCCTTTTCAGAAAAATTACCGAAACTAGCATCCTTGAAAGAAGCAATATCACAATTGACCTTATCACATAAAAACCATTGTTGGCCCAGTGTTCAGAAAGATGAATAATCTTTTGTTGTGAAAGATGAGCTTTTGCAATAATCACTACCATTCCAGATTCGATACGGCCTTTCCAGATCCCAAAAACATCAATAAGATCTTTTTCAACATATCCAAATAAACCCAAACATGACCAAACAAAAACATAATAAAACACTCCAAAAGGAGAGACAAAACAACCACTCCATAAGGAGAGACACACAAACACCCAAAAAAATTAGGTTTTTATTGAAGAAAGATCAACAAATACGAAAAGAAATAAGTTAAAAGTAAAAGAAGAGGTGTTTGCGGATGAAGAGAGAGGATGAAGATGGAGATGGAGATGGATAGAGGGGGGAAGAAGGAGATAAGACGGTTGGGGTTAGAGGAGATAGGGGCGGCCGACTCTCATTAGGGTTTAAGGTAATTAGTATTTTAGTTGAAAAGGGTAATTAGTTAGTTATTTGGGAAATTAGTAACGAAAAATAAAAACAGTAATATCTTTAGTTTAAAAAAAAGGTAATTGGTTATGTGTTAGTAGTTATTAACATTTTTATTTTATTAGACTTGCTTGTGATATTTTTGGAAAAGGAGATGTTTTAGTTGAATTTTAATTTTAATTTTTTTGTCATTTATTTGAATTATGAAATAATAAAATAATATGTATAATAACAACTATACAATTATCTTTTCTAAGTAAAAAAATTACCTTTTAATTAAAATAATATTCAATTATTTTAAACATATTTATATTATGGATCTGAATTTTTATTTAAGATTAGATCTAACGGTTACCATCAATCTAATTTGAAATATCTAACGGCTGTGGATTAACTGACCAAACCATGTGTGACCAGACTACCAACGAAACTTACAATGTTTCGTCTTTAAAATAATAGTATAGATATCCCTTCATAAATTGTTTGATAATTGATCTTTGGGAATAAACGTGTTTGAGCGTAGAGTTGTCAAATTCACGTTACAAGTTGTATTTGTGTTGGGTCATATTCTTATGTTAAATTTTAGATCCGACGCTAATTCAATCTGGAAAAATATTGACCCGTAAAATCTTGACACTAACTTGATCTGTTTATTAAATGGGTCACCCAACCTCTTGACAGGCATATTTGAGCATCTCTAATATTCTCTTAGTAAACTCCTATATGATTTTAGTAAGTTAGGATATTTTTAAGACGATCAACTCCAACAATACTCATTATATCCATTTTCTATTTATATTTTATTCATATTTGAACATAAAAGAGATACGAAAATAGGGTAAGAGTTGGAAGAAATGAACATTTTATTAATAAATAAAAGTTAAGAGTCATGTAAAATATCTTTTAAGTTTGAGTAGAGAGAATAGACTCTTAACTTTTTGTAGTGTTTCTAGAAGGCTATTGGAACTCTAATTTATGAAAGACTCTTTATTTTGAAATTAAATCTATAATAGATAGATGCTCTTATGTCGGTCTATGCTGACGTTTTAGGTATCAAAAAATTACCTTCCTAAGGAGCATAGCTAAAATTTGTTATACATTATATAATGTCGATTTTTGTAATTATACTAAACTAGAGTTAAGTTAAACTAGAGTTAAATTTTATAGAGACCACTAGCTTACTTATATAATGTAATGTCGGTTATTTTATAATGACGTTTACTTTATTTTTGTAATTATGTAATGTCGATTTTTTATGAACTTTTATCTTACTTGAGTTGAAATTTGAATTTCAAGAAACGATTTCCATCAGTAAGGAGAAATGGATCTAAATGTCACTTTTTTAAGTTGTATGGCCCTCGATAACACAACCATCAAAATGGTCCATTATGTCACTAACAAATGCTAAGCGAAACGGCGATTTTATAGTCAAGAGTCATACACGTTAGTTCTCCATGACTTTGTATGTGTTTTTATGTATGTTTTTTGCATTTTCTAATTTATAGGTGCAGAAATAAGAAGATAACGTATAGATAATAGAGAAAACAGAGATTACATGGAGATTATACCAAAAAAAGAGGTAGAATTTAGAAATTAAAACTAAAAACCCTAGAGGGAGAAAGTTGTTATATAAAGAGAAAAAGAATTAGTAATGATTCCAATATTTGATTCAACATAACAATTGACACAACATTACCAATATTTATAGAGCTAGGACTCATAAAGTCATGCAACTAACCTGGAAAATGACTTTACTACCCTTACTTAAGTAACACAACAGTACTAACACTTGTACTACACAACATTCCACAACTCACAAGCACATCCGTCTATATACTAGCACAATATACTATGCTAACACTCTACTATCATGACACACATATCCCTTTTCCTTTAAAACACGGTATATACAGAGATATAATTAGAGAGAGTGCAAGAGAGATGATCAGAGAGAAGTTGGAAAATTAGGGTTCATTAGTCCCCAATATAATTTTGCTTCTGTTTCTTTAACAAACCCAAACCTCAGAGCTACACCTGCAATAGATTTAGCTACGCGTGTTCGGTGCTGGGGTTCAAAAGAAATTTGATATAATCTTGTGTTTAGACTGTAATGGATTATGGACTCTGTTACTGTTGTATTTGACTTCATTTGTCAAATATAATATAAGAATAAAATGCATCGATTATGTAGGAGTTACAAACATATGATTTAATTGTGTTAATAATATATTAAGAGTTATAGATAAAAATAATTAATTGTGTTAATTATGTTTTAATTATCATTAATGAGGCAGTTATAATTGTAGGGGCGGAGGATGTGATGATATGCCTCTATATAGTGGTTGAAAACCATAGAATAAGAACAAAAAAAAAATTATGGTTTTGCTTGCTCCAATCACAATCCGGAACTCCTTCCACTACTATCTAATTTTCTGTCTAGCATATCTAATATTTTATTTACATTTTGTGTAACACCCTGAAATCCAGGGTTAGGAATCTGGGTTGTCACTTGCAACTTTACAAATCCTTTTCAAAATATTTCCTTTATATTTCTCATCAACACACAATTACTCATATCTCGACCCTTACCTTTCACACACACACACACACACACACACACACACACACACACACACACACACACACACACACACACACNACACACAGAGGTTATAGTCTCAAAGAACGCATCAATACAATACTGAATCATAATAAAGCAATAATGTCACAATTATTACATCCTTCCAAACATCTTTACTAATTATGCTACTGACTATTACTTCTAAGTAAAGCATGATCATCAGTCAAATATAGACTTAACCCAAGGGTTATAATAATTTACATGTTTTAACTTAGACAAAACATGCTAGGATATCTAGTCGCCTACCAGCGTAATCCTTCACCTCAAGCCGGTCATATGGA